>PVIY010026894.1:8453-34934 GCA_004026745.1 Myrmecophaga tridactyla | reverse complement strand
TGTCTTTTATAAAGGTTGGGATGTGTCCCCCCATTATCTCCTCAACTAATCTTCCTAGCCTTTTATTCTTCTCTTCTCCTCCTGGGACACTAATTGCTCATATATTTGTGTGCTTATGTTATCCATCATTTCCCTGAGATCCAATTCCAGTTTTTCTGTGTTCTAAGCCATTTGGTCTTTTGTATGTTCAAATTCAGTTGTCATGTCCTCTAGTTCTATCCTTTCTTCTTTCTCCTAAAATCTGCTGTTGTGAGTCTCTAGTATATTTTTACTTTGGTCTACAGTATCTTTCATCTCTGTGAGAATTGCTATTTTTTCTGTTCTTTCAAATTCTTCTTTTTATTCTTCTAGTGCCCTTTTTATATCCTCTTAGTCATTAGCCAACTCATGGGATTTATTTGGGAGATTTGTATGAGCTTCTTTGATTAGTTGTTCCAAGTTCTGTGTCTCCTCCTGTGTTTTAATTTGGTCATTTGGCTGGGCCATATCTGCCTGCATTTTCATATTATTTTTATTTTCTGTTGGCTACAAGGGATTTGATTATCTTGATACAGCTATTTTAAAAGCTGATCTCCCTCGCTTGTCTGAGATTTAGCATTGAATGCGTTTACATTGAATGTCTCCTTTTGCTCTAGTTTGCCAGTGGTTCCCTTCCAACCCACGGCCAGACTTCATGCCAGAGATGCAGCTCTACTTGAAGATCTGTTCTGAGCTAGGCAAACAGGCAGTTTGCCAGATGACGCTTTCCACGTCTTCCCAGTAGATGGCAGTCTTAGGCCACCTTCTTCCTTTCAGGCCCACCTCTCCTGGACTGCGGCAGCTGGCTTGGCAGGATGGAAACCCAGTTCAATTCCATCCAAGATTGCTGTTCTCCATGTACGTTGAAAACTACCAGCTCTGGGGCTGGGGGTTGAGCAGTGCACCTCAGCATTGAATCTGCTTGTGTGTCCACTGGGTCTTATGGTTGCCAGGCTCTCGCTTAGAGTGAATTTGGGCTGTGAGACTGAGTATTCCAGCTGTCCTGCCGTCAGCCAAACTGGAAAAGCCTTGCAGTGAGGTGCAGCCTGGCTTGTTTCCTCTGCCATGACCTTCTTTCCGAGCACACCTGAGGGCTCCGGGCCTCTGGGTGGAAAGGAAAGTGGTAGTGGGAACCAACGAGTCCCTTTTGCTGGCCAATTGTCAGACTGGCTCCAGTCTACATTTCCCCACCTCCCAAAAGGAGGGCCTGTCTTACAGGTCGGCGCATTTACTGTGCACTGGCTGGAAGGTCTCTGTGCTCAGCAAACCAGGCCTGCTGGGTCCTGTGTTCCCCACAGGTGCTCCCCGCTGTGGACCTAGGAGGGAAGATCTCTGAAGCTAGCTGCAGAGGCTGGCACCACTCCTTCGGGCTCGCCCCTTCCTTTGTGCTGTTGCTTGGCCCAGGTGGAGTTACCATGTAACCCCCACCTCTACCAAAATACAGAACATTTTCATCCCCCCCAAATTCCCCTCATGCCCCTTCCCAGTCAGTTTTGTTCTGCCAGAGGCAAACATTTTTTTAAGCTATAGAGTAGTTCTGCCTGTTGCAGGACTTCTTGTGTAGAATTATACAGTATAAACTCCTTTGTGTTTAAGCATTCTTTTGGCCAGCAAAATGTCAGATCTTTACTTATGTTGCTGGACATATTAGTAGTTTGTTTTGTTTTATTGCTGAGTAATAGTCCATTGCATTAAAATACCACAGTTTATTTATAAATTCTGTTGCTGGACTTTGGATTGCTTCAAATAAGTTATGAGTAATGCTGCTGTGAACATTTGTGTGCACATCTCTTTGGAGATCTTTGTTTTCATTTTTCTTGGTTAAATACCTAGTAGAGAATTGCTGGGTTATATGTTAAGTATATGTCTAACTGGATAAGACATTTCCAAACTGTTTTCCAAATTGATTGTATGATTTGCATCCATCTCAGTGTGTATGAGGGCTCTGGTTGCCCCCCATCCTTGTCTGCATTTGGTGTTGTCAGTCTTTTTTATTTCAGCCGTTCTAGTGATTGTAAAGCATCATCTCAGACTGGTTCAGTTTGCCTTTATATGATGACTATGTTGAGCCCTTTTCATGTGCTTACTGGTTATTCATATCTCTTCCTTTGGGAAGTCTTCAAATCTGTCGCCTGTTTTTTATTGGGTCCTTTTCTTTTTGAAATGAATATTTTTGTAATGTACATGTAAACTGGATAAAAAACCTTTTTCAGATATGAGTTTTGTAATATTTTCTCCCAGTCTGTGGTTACTTCATTTTCTTAACAATGCTTTTTAATGAGCACAAGTTTTAAATATTGATGAAGTCTAATTTTTTTCCTGGAGCTGCCTAAGAAATATGCCTAAATATTTTCTTTGAAGATATTCTGTATATTTCCTACAATCTTTATGATTTTTGCATTTACATTTATTTCTATGATCAGTCTTAATTTAATTCTTTGGAAGTTTTGAAGTAAAGGTTACCTTTTTTTCTCTTTTTATTTGCATATCAGTTTTTCCAGCACCATTTTTTTGGGAAGTCTTCTTTTCTCCATTGAATGGCTTTGATGCTTTTTTTTTTTTTTTTTTTTTTTTTTTTTTTTTTTTTTTTTTTTTTTTTTTTTTTTTTTTTTTTTTTTTTTTTTTTTTTTTTTTTTTTTTTTTTTTTTTTTTTTTTTTTTTTTTTTTTTTTTTTTTTTTTTTTTTGCATGGGTAGGTACTGGGAATCGAACCGAGGTCTCCGGCATGGCAGGCGAGAGCTCTGCCACTGAGCTACCGTCACATCGCCCTTTGATGCCTTTCTTGAAAATCAGTTGACCCTTAGAATGTGACTCTAGTTCTGGACCTTCTGTTCTGTTTCATGGATTTAGTTTTATTCTAATATCTCACTGTCTTGATTACTGTGTTTGTAATTCTTGAAATTAAGTCCTGTAAGTCCTTGAATGTTTTTCTCCTTTCTCAAGATGTTTTGGGTATTCTAGGTCTTTTGAATATCCATTTAAGTTTTGTAATCAGCTTGTCTGTTTCTCTAAAAAATCCTGCTGGGATTGATTGGAGTTGCATTGGATGTGCAGATACATTTGGGGAGAATTAAGATCGTAGCAATGCTTTCAATCCACATAATAAGTATATCTTTTCATTTATTTAGATCTTTAATTTTTGTTAGTAATGTTTTATAGTTTTCAGCATAGTGGTTCCTTCTATCTTTTATTTATTTATTTTTAAATATTGCTTGTTTTTTAATGCTGTTGCAAATGGATTTACTTTTTAAAATTCTGTTTTCAGATTGTATGCTGTTAAAATATAGAAATTAAATTGATCCTTGTCTATTGACCTCCTATCCTGTGGCTTTGTTAAATTCACTCATATATTCTAGAAATTGATTTTCTAGGTCGGTTTTGCTGTGTAGAAAACCAAGTTGTCTCTGAGTAACATCAGTTTTAACTTTTCCTTTCCAGTTTGTATGACTTTTATTTCCTTTACTTGCTTTATTGTACTGGCTAAGCTCTGTAATACAGTATTGAGTAGATGTGTTAAGAGGGCATATTCTAGCCTTCCCTCATCTGGCCTGTTCTGTTCTTTGTTTATCTCACAAATCCTTCCTCAGAGAGGTCTTATTGCCCATTCTCTCTCAAGTATACCTTCCTGGTTTATCATCTATCCCATAATCATATTTAATTTCCTCATATCATTTACCATTAATTCTGTGCTATCTCATATCAAAGTGTGGGCCCCGTGATGGGAAAACTGACTTCACCGTTGCATCTCCAATGCACAGCACACCAGCTCTTAGTAGCTCTCAGGAAATGTCTAATAGAACCAGGCAATATTGGTAGGAGCTTTTTGCAGTTTTGTAGTCTATCCTCCTTCCCAGGATTGGCATCTGTTTGGCAAATCCTAGAACAGGTATTATTTCTTGTAAGATGTTTTTTTAATTTGTATTTCTCTTTACCCCTTTTTAAATTTTAGGAGGCAAAATTTAAAAATTTCTCAGAGAAAACCACTCATTTGATACTTTCAAAAGCTTTCAACTCATTGTTATTTTACAAAAAGCAACACAATTTTTTCGTACCAATATTTGACAAATATTGTGGTGGTAAGTTGTTTACCTTTCCTTGTTGTTATATACTCTAAAAAGTTAATCAGCATTCAGGCAGTTTACAGTGGTTCAAATAGAGAAATAAGAGTAAATACATCCCACAGTTATCTGGTAGGCAGGTGTTGGGTCACTATTTTTTATTCTTTAAAATCTCAGGAAACTGCACTGATGATGTGAACATGTAAGGCAGATCGTTGCCTTATTTTTTTTTCCCTTTAGATTTTGTTCTAATCCAAGTAATGCTTCATTTGCTTTTTATGTAATTTAAGCCTGATGAAGGTAAATTTCTTTCAAACTGGAACATGATGATCTAGAATTTATCCGAAAGGCAAAAATATCTTTCTTGTTGTTGCTCCATTTTAACAACAGTGTGAGAGAAAGTAAAGCTTCAGTTTATGGACCGACATGAAGAAGCTACTGCTTTTTATGTGGTATGTTGAAATATTCCTTGGTTCATCCTGCATTTTGTCAATGGGGATTGTACTTTAGAAGTAGGTAAAAACATTCTAAATTGAAAGTTCATTCATTCAACTCCCTCCTTCCCTCATAACCTTTCCTTCCCTTCCTTCCTTTTCTTCACTCCCTTCTCTCTCTCTCTATCACTGTTACTGTACTAGTTGCTGCAGATCTGTATGTACAAGATAAGGTGGGTGTGGTCGGTCCCTATGCAGCTTATAGTATAGTGTGGGAGGGAGACGATAAAGAAGTAAACAAACGTGGTTGTCATGGGTGCTATATAAAAGTGGTATGGGACAGAATAGAGGGAGGGGGAGAGAAACAGAAAGAGAGGGAGAATGAATGAGAGTCAGAAGATCTTTCTAAGGAGAAGGGTATTTGAGCTGAGCTTGGAAGGCTCAGAAAATCCAAGGAAAGAGTGTTCCAAGAAGTGAGGGTAGCAGTGAGGAGCCCTGAGGGATGGAGCTTGGTGTTAGAGGAACTGAAATACGTGCCTCTCCCTTGGCCTAAGTGAAGGGAACTTGGGAGTAGGACCAGATGAGGCTGGAAAGGAAAGTAGGGACCACGTTGCAGAGGGCCTGATAGAGGTTTTGAAGTGTTTCAGTTAGATTCCAAGTGGAGTTAGAAAGCCATTGGGCCTTGTGATACTACATAAAATGTAATATTTTTAATAATATTGTTCCCAGGCAGAGGCCGTGGATTCTTTTGCCCGACACGCTCAATAACCAATTCCTGAGACACCGGGCTTTCAGAGAGAGAAAGAGTGTACTGCAGGGCATGTAGTAGGAGAGCAGATGGCCTAAGGGCCCAGAATCTGTGCGGTTCAAGGTTTTTAAGGATTTTAGCAAGGGGAGAGGAGGTAATTTTGGAGAGCAAGTTCAAAGCAGAAAAGGAGACAAGCAGCGTTATCATGATCATTTCAATAGGAGAACGTAAATTAAAAGGAGGGAGGCAGAGCCTTCACTTCAGCACTGAAGGTGAGGAGGGAGACAAGTTATCTCTAAATAAAGCAGAGTCTAGCTGCAGCTAGATGGACTGGCCTCAAATTCTTCATCAGCTTTAAGGCCTTTGCCCTACGAGAAAATGACCAGATAAAGGGAAAACAGCGCCTACAGGCACAGAGGCACAAGATAAGGACTTCCACAGTCATTTCAGATGTCAGGGCAGCTGAATTATAGCTGAGGGATTTCAGGTATTCCTCTCCGTCTACTGCAATATCTGAGAAAGCAAAAAGGAATATGATTCAGTAATCAAAACCATCCCTTAAATCCTAATTTCTCCATTGCAATATGAACAAAATACTGTAGTTGAAATTCTCATGTTAGTTTTCTCTTCCAAAAAAAATACAAAAGAAAGAAATACATGAAGCAAAAACTGTCAAAATTGGAAGCAGATTAACCGATTCACAATTAGAATAGCAAGTTTCAACACTCTCTGTCAATAATGGTGAGTAATAAACAGATCATCAGGAATGCTCTAGAAGACGTGATCAACCAGCTTGACTTAATTGCCTTTTTTTTACACTGAAACACTCCACGCCACAAAAGTCGATTATACTTTTTTTTTCAAGTATCCACGAAACATTCACCCCAGTGTCACCCAGATAGACCAACTTTGAGCCAAATGCAAGTCTCAATAAATTTAAAAGCATTGAAACCACACTGAGTATATTATATTCTCTAACCCACAACAGAGTTAAATATAAATCAATATCAGTAAACTACCTGGGAAAGACCCTGAATATTTGGAAATTAAATGCCACCCCTCTCAGTGACCCATGGGCCAAAGGAAAAATGATGAGAAAAATAAAAATATACTTTCAAATGACTGAAAATTTAAAAGACAACAATTACTCCTATTTAAAATAAAAATACACATCTGTACAAAGCTACAGATTTGCGTCCTCATCTCCTCCTGCTTGTCCACAGCTTGAATTGCCACTTCCTTCAAGCGGCCACAGCCCTGAAGTTGCTCAGTCACACTCTTGGCTGCTTGGACTGACTCTGGGGAAGCTGGCCTGGCCTGTTGGATGATTAGGAGACCCGGTCATTTTCCTTTAGTTTGGTGAAAGAATACTGACATTCTCAGAGGTCGTCATGTTCCTGGAGGTGTAGAGGGGAATGTATGGAATTGCCACAGACAAGTTTGTATGACGTGCTCCTTACACTGACACTAATTTGAATGTTGTCAGAGCTGCTTCCTTTCCGTCTCCCCAGGTGAGCTCTGGTCCATCCCCTCCCACCATTTTAGACATTCTGTGAGTCTTTCTTCAGTCCCGTTCTAAGATTTTTTATTTGAGTACTCCTGAACTTGTTTCAGCGTTTGGAGTTGTGTGATCTTTGAGTGTCTCTGCCCTCAGTCGTTGTCAGTTTGTCCCCTTCACCTTCACTCATTCATCTCAGCTTAGGTGTGTGTGCGGCAGTGTGCTAGGCAGATGGTTTGTCAATGGGTGGGGGAGACTTAAATCAGATTGGAGTGTGGTGAATGCTTTGATGGAGGCGTGCCCGAGCCTGTGACCTCGCATTCGTTCAGCATACATTTCATGACCACCTGCTGTCTGCTGGACATGTAGTGCAGTCTCACTGGAGAAGACGACAGAGCAGAGGTCTCTTCTGAGTCCACTTTTGAAGCTGGAGAGTGAGCCTTCTAGGCGTAAGAAACTGATGATTTAAAGTTGAAGAATGGAGCTGTGAAGGAGCAAAGGTTGACCTTGGAAGAGGTAGTCTGCTCTAGATTCATGGTGGGGAATTGAGGGTGGTGAGTGCGTGGAGAAAGGAAAGATCAGAAAGGTTGTGAAAGTTCACCTGCCTTTATAGGGGGCTTAGTCCAGCTTCGATAGGCATAGCATTTATTAGCCCCATGGGGAGTGTTACCAACACTCCATACTGCCTAGATCTCTCATTTCTTCAGTTGCTATTCTACTCACTACAGTGGCATTTTTAAAAAGTGGGGGTGGGAAGGGTATGAATAGAGAAGCAAGGAACCAAGTATGTAATGTTCTTCTACCTGGAATTATTTCCTTCCAGGGTATAATCAGCCTCTTGAAATATTTTGTTACTATTTTTTAAAGTAGGGGAGGAAGAGAAGAGGTAAGAACAAATTACTTTGAAAACACCCTGTAGGGTTAAATTTCAATTTATTGTCCACCCTGAAATGTTTTATTCTTTTCCTTTAGGTTTCTTGCTATTTAAAGATTTTTGTTTGAATGAAATTAATGAAGCTGTACCTCAGGTGAAGTTTTATGAAGAGGTAAGAAGTAACTGCTTTACTAATGGTTTTATTTCAAAAGTGCATTTCAGTTGTACATTGGAAAATATAAAGACTGCTAATGCCATTTTGAAAATATTTAGAAATCCATTAAAAGTAATTAGTAGTAAAGATATGTGAATTTTAGGGATGTTGAAAGCATCTATAGAAAATGAAAAAATTATAAAAATTTTATTCTTATATCAGAGAGATGTGAAGTAATGAAGAATAGTTGAACTAAAATTCCAGAGAGGGGAGAATCATTCAGAGTTATGCTGAGGATTACCAGCCATTTTACTTTCCGTGGATGCTTGCTGAGTCTGGACAACATGAGCTGAGCCATGTTGTAGGCTGTTGTAGGATGAAGGAAAAATTAGCAAAGATGTTAGTGTGACAGGACTGGAGTGACAAATGGGACTTAGAGCTTAAACATACAGATGGTTTTCCCACAGACATTTGGTGAATTCTGAGTTTGGAGGTAGCTAAAAAGATAGGTCAAAAATTTCTGGAAGACACGCTGAAATCTCCCACAGCCTGACGTAGGAATCAGACCTGCTGGGGGTGGGAGTCTGAAAACAGAACAGGCAAAAGATGCAAGTGCTGAAGGGAATGGCTGATTGGCACCGAAGATTTACAGCAACTTTTCACGTGAGGCAGCTACTGATTCTAGGTGGAACTGAAAGATGAGAATTGAGACTTGGCCCTTGCTTCTGAGAGACAGAAAAAAAAAAAAAAAAAAAAAGAGCCAGAAGAGATTTCTGGGGCTAGGGCTAAAAAATAGACTGAAGGGACCCCCAAATACATGGACAGTCTCCCTTTCTAGATACATGCCAAATTTGGAAGCTGAATGGGCCAGCAAGCTGAAGACCTAAGCTGAATAGCTCTAAGGGCAGAATTGAATCTAGTGGTTAGGTAATAAAGATCTAATTGAAATCCATGGAGGGCTTTTCCTTAGTAACAGGGAGAAACCAAAAGCAGATTGATTTGTTAAAAAAGTGTCAACCCAGACCCAGACAAGCTCCTTTTTCCTTTTCCCTAACAGAGAATCAGGGAACCATCTGTCTCTTGTGAAGGTGGAGGGTAACAGCATCTAAAGAATCTACAATGTTCAGCACACAGTAAAAAATTGCTAGACTTGGGGTGGGCCACAGTGGCTCAGCAGGCAAGAATGCTTGCCTGCCATGCCAGAGGACCCGGGTTCGATTCCCGGTGCCTGCCCATGTTAAAAAAAAAAAAAAGAAAAAAGAAAAAAAAATTACTAGACTTGTTCAGAGGCAAGATCATATGACTCCACAAAAGGCAATAGAAGCAGGCCCACAGAACAATCAGATCTTACAGTTTCACTGACAAATACATTAAAATAACTCTGAACAATATGTTCAAGACAATAGAGAAAAAGAAGGGTAAAACAGATGAAGAGATAGAAAATTTCAGCATAATTTGAATTTATTGCCAAGTGTCAAATGGGTATTTAGAACTGAAAAAGAAAAAATTTAAAATTTAGAAATGAATGGCTGGATTCACAAAAGAGTAGACACAATATAAGGCAGGATTAATAAACAGGAAGGCAGCTCAGTAGATAATCTCAAACTAAAGCATAGAGGGAAAAACAGAGAAAAGAAAACAGATAAGATCGTTATAGATATGTGGGACGTGCTGAAAAGGTCTAACTCGTGGATTTGGAGCACGAGAATGAGAAGAGACAGAATGAAGCTGAAGCTATATTTAAAGAGATAATAGTTTACAAAAGGGTGAAGGATATTTGCTCACAGATTCAAAAAGCTTAGAAAACTCTGAGAAGAATAAATACAAAGGAAACATAAGTAGGCACACCAATACAAGATTATGGAAAATCTATGACAAAGAGATACTTTTAAAAACAGCCAGAGGGAAAATCAAACCACATTACTTTGAAGGGAACAACAACAGGCCTGTGTCATCTTAAGAAAAAATATTAAAATAACAAAGAAAGACAATGAAATGGCCATCCTTTAAGTACTGAAAGAAAAAAAAGTGTGCCAACCTAGAATTTTATTTCCAGCAAAAATTTCCTTCAAAATGAAGGTGAAATGAAGATATTTTTCAGTCTAACAAATACTGAGAATTTGTAAGTAGTTGGTCTGCATTATAAGAAATACTAAAGGGTGCTGGGAAAGCTGGTAATCCACATGCAGAAAAATGAAATTGACATTTACTTCACACCATGGTCAAAAATTAACTCAACATAAATATAAGAGCTAAAACTTTTATACTCATTGAAGAAAAGATGGGGGAAAATCTTAGAACTTTGGGGCTAAAATAGGATACTCTTGTATGCTTGAAATAAACCCCACTTGATCATGGTTTGTGATTCTTTTAATGTGCTATTTAATTCAATTTGTATGTATTTTGTTGAGAATTTTTGTATCTAGATTTATTAGAGAAATTGATCTATAATTTATTTTCTTGTGGTATCTTTATCTGACTTTGGTATTAGGGTGATGTTAGCTTCATAGAATGAGTTAGGTAAGGTTTCCTCCTCTTCAAATTTGTGGGAGAGTTTGAGCAGGATTGGTATTAATTCTTCCTGGAATGATTGGTAGAGTTCACCTGTAAAGCCATCTGGCCCTGGGCTTTTCTTTGTTGGGAGGTTTTTGATGGTTAATTCAATCTCTGCTTATGCTTGGCTTGTTAAGTCTACTGTTTCTCCTATAGACAGAGTAAGTTGTTCATTTGTTTCTAGGAAATTGTCCATTTCTTCTAAGTTGTCATGCAGATGTTCATGATATCCTCTTATTTTTTATTTCTGTGGGGTCAGTAGTAATGTTTCCCCTCTGATTTCTGATTTTATTTATTTGCATCTTCTCCCTCTTTTTCCTTGTCAGTTCAGCTAAGGGTTTCTCAAATTTATTGCTCATCTTGAAGAACTAACTTTTGGTTTTGTTGATTCTCTATTCTTTTTTGTTTGTTTGTTTGTTTTCAATTTCATTTATTTCTGTTCTAATCTTTGTTATTTCTTTCCTTCTACTTGCTTTGGGATTTCTTAGCTTTTTTTTTTTTTTTTTTCCTAGTTCCTCCAGGTGTGCAGTTAGTTTTTTTATTTGAACTCTTTCTACCTTTTTTTATTTGAGTGCATGGTCTGGGAATCAAATCTGGGCCTCCCACACAGAAGGTGAGCATTCTACCACTGAACCATCTATGTACCCCTCTTTCTTCCTTTTTAATGTAGGCATTTAAGGCTATAAGTTTCTGTCTCAGCACTTCCTTCACTACATCCCATAAATTTTGATATGTTGTGTTCTTGTTTTCTTTCATCTCGAGCTATTTACTAATTTCACTTGCAGTTTCTTCTTTGACCCAATGATTGTTTAGGAGTTGTTTAGCCTCCATGTCTTTATGAATTTTCCTGTGCTCCTCCTGCTGTTGAACCTGTCCCAGTTCATTCCATTATAATCAGAGAAAGTGCTTTGTATAGTTTCAGCCTTTTAAAATAAATTGAGACTTGTTTTATGGCCCAACATTCCATCTGTCCTGGAGAAAGACTCATTGGCACTTGAGAAGAATGTATATCCCTCTGTTTTGGGGTATAATGTTCTATAAATGTCGATTAAGTCTGGTTCGTTTATTGTTTTATTAAATTTCTTTGTTTCCTTTTTTGATTCTCTTTCTAGATGTTCTATATATTGATGAGAGTAGTGTATTGAGGTCTCCAACTATTTTTATAGAGGCATCTGTTTCTCCCTTCAGTGTTGTCAGTTTGCCTCATGTATTTTTGGACACCCTGGCAAGGTACACAAATATTTTTTATTGTTATTTCTTCTTGGTGGATTGTACAGGAAGATATATTAATATATAGTGTCCTTCCATGTATCTTATAACATTTTTGTATTTAAAGTCTATTTAGTTTAATATTAGTATAGCTATGCCAGTTCTTTTTTGGTTAATGTTTCAGTAGAATATCTTCTTCTAGCCTTTCACTTTCAACCTGTTTATATCATTGGATTTACGGTGAGTCTCTTGTAGACAGAGTATAGATAGGTCTTATTTTTAAAAATCTACTTTGCAAATCTGTCTTTTTATTGGAGAATTTAGCCCATTAACATTTAGTGCTGTATTACTGTAAAGACAGTACTTACTTCACCCATTTTGCCCTTTGACTTTTATATGTCATATCTTATTTTTATTTCTCTTTTTATTCTTTCAGTTATACTTACTGATAATTTTCATTTCTAAACTCTCCTCCAAGTCTCTCTCTCCTATCTTCCGAGCAATTGATTAGTTGCTCTAAATTCTGCATCTGCTATAACTTTTTTAGCTTGCAGGACTTCTTTAGTATTTCTTGCAGGATGTGACTCTTGTTAATGAATTCTCTTAGCTTCTGTTTATCAATGAATATTTTAAATGCTCTCAGCTTTAGGAAAGTTTGCTGGATAAAGAATTCTTGGTTGACAATTTTTCTCTTTTAGTACCTTAAATATATCATACCACTGCCTTCTCTCCTCCATGGTTTCTGATGTGAAATCTATACTTAATCTTATTGCAGTTCCCTTGTAAATGACAAATCACTTTTCTCTTGCTGCTTCTAGAATTCTCTCTTAATCTTTGGCAGTTGACATCCCGATTAGTATGTGTCTTGGAGTAGATCTTTTAGGTTTTATTCTATTTAGAGTATGTTGGGCAACTTGGATTTGCATTTTCATGTCTTTTATAAGAGTTGGGAAATCTTCCCCCATTTTCTCAAATATTCTTTCTGCCCCTTTTCTGTTCTCCTCTCCTTCTGGGTCACCTATGATGCATATGTTTGTATGTTTTTGTTGTCAGTCATTTCCTTGCTCAAATTTTTCATTCTTTTACAACTGCTCTTTTTTTTGTTTGAATTCAAATGCTCTGTCTTCTAGTTTGATCATCCATTCTTCTGCCTCTTCAAATATGTTGTGTGTATCAATTTCATCTATGGGGTCTTTCATTCCCATAAGATCTGTTATTTTTCTTTGTATGTTTTCAAATCCTCCTTTATGCTCACTCAGTGTCTTCTTAATATCCTTTGTCTCTTTAGCCATTTCCTTGAATTGATTTAGGAGATTTATTTGAGCATCTTTGATTAGTTGCTCTAAATTCTGCATCTCCTATGACTTTTTCATTTATTCCTTTGGCTTGGCCATATCTTCTTGTTTTTCAGTATGTCTTGTAATTTTTTGCTGGGATCTGGGCATCTGATTATCTTGATGAAATTATTCTGAAGGTCAGTTTCCCTCTCTTTTTTGAGATTTTGTTGTTGGTTGGGTTCATGTTAATGTTCTTCTTTGGTACTCAATTTGTAAGTATTTCCTAACCAAATACAACCAGGGTCCCACACGTGGGTGCAGAATAGTTCCAAAGGGCCCTGGGGAGAGAGTCAGAAAAGCAACTTCCCAAGACTGCGCTTTCCAATCCTGCCCAGCAGGTGGTGCTCTTCAGAGTCTATTCCCTACAGCCCTGCAAAGTTATGTTATTTTTCAGCCCTCTCTCACCTCTGTTTCTGAGGTGGGTGAAATAATAGCACTGTAGGCACTGTGGACACCTGTCCATGAGGGGCCTAGGCTGTGGAACCTGGAGGGTCAATTTTGCTGGCCAACGTTGGATCAGAACTCTGCCACATCCCCCTATGTCCAGGGTGATAAGGCTTCCCTGACTCTCCCCATCTACAGCTGTCCACTGGGCAGGATCCAGGCTGACTGGAAGCTGCCGGCCTTGAGGGAGGGGGACAGGTGCTGGGAACCATGGCTGACTGTGCCACTCACCGTAGTGCTCAGTCTGTGGGAACAGTGGCCCTATGGGCACCATGTGCCCGTGTCCAAGAAGAGCCAAGACTGTGGGATCCCGAGGTCCAGTTTTACTGACCAGCAGTTGGATCAGCACTCTGCCTCATCCCACTGCTTTTCCTGGGGTGAGGAGGTTCGGGTGGGGCTTTCCCATCTCCCCCTGTCTGGAGCAACTAGACGAGCACAATCTGGACCTACTAGACGCTGCTGGCCTCAAGGTTGGGGAGTGAGTGCCAGGAGCCTCGGCCGAGTGAATCCCTCCCTGCTGGTTCTCCGTCTGTGGCATCAGTGGCTCTGTGAGTGCCACAGCTGCCTGTCTGGAAAGGACCAAGGCTGTGGGACCTAGAGGTACGATTTTGCCGGCAAACAGCTGGATCAGAACTGTGCTGCGTCCCCCTGTTCCCGGGTGAGAACCGGACCAGGAGATGCCGGCTTCAGGGGTGGGGCATGGGTGCTCGGCACTGCGGCCCGGTTGAGTTGTGCACCCCACTTTCTCTGTTGCAGTTTCCCCACCACATTTTCTCCATTTCCCAACCAGCTCTTCGTTGTGTGTTGTGCGGTCCTCCCCTGGTCTCCTGAGCCCCAGAACAGCTGTTTTGGGTAGTTTCTGCCTGTTCTCTAGGTGGAGTGAGTTCTGCCTCTCCTTATTCCACCATCTTCCCAGAAGTCCATTATTTCTTAAAATGTTTTTTTCTATCTTAATCTCTCTTTTCTTTTAGGACTCCAATTTTATGTATGTTTGAAATTTTTTGGTATTGATTCTTGATGCTCTTTTCAATTCTTTCTCGTCTTCTTGGTTTCTGTTATTCAGATTGGGCAATTTCTATGAACCTATTTTCAAATTCATTGACACATTTGCCATCCCTATTCTGCTATTATGTTTGCCCATTGAATTTTTTTGTTGCAGATTTTATATATTTCAGTTCTTAAATTTCCATTTTGGTTCTTTTTTTTATTTTTTGCATGGGAAGGCGCTGGGAATCAAATATTTGGTTCTTTTTATAGTCATTTTTTTAAGTTATAATAGCTGCTTAGAATCCTTGTCAGATGATTTCAACATCTGATTTATCTTGGGTTGGTTCTTTGTTGATCATCTTTTCTCTTGAACATGCATCACACTTTCCTGTTTCTTCATATGTAGAATATTTTTAGATTGTATCTCGAATATTTGCTTTTTATATTGTGGATTCTTTGAACTCTGTTATGCTCCTCCAAAGGATATTGTTCTTTTTGCCCTTTCCCAATGTCAGTGTACTTTTGGCTGCTCTTCAATACCTTTGTGTAGTTGTATTTTATATGTGGTCCAGAGTTTATAGTTGTTATCTCAGGAAGGTTGTTCTTTTAGTGGTTGGTTGGCTGTTAACAGAAGCAGAGTCTGGGGTTTTAAAAAATGTATTTTCAAGGAAAAGCACATTGTTTGCTGATGAATTGGATGTAAGGGGTGATGGCGGCAGGGGTGTGAATCAATGATGATTATTCATTTTTTTTCTTCAGTAGCTTGGAGGATGGTTTTATCTGTTTTGTGATAAAGAAGACTAGGAGAGGAGAATGTTTGGGGAGTAGAGAGGAGACAGAGGTCCAGGGTTTTCTGTAGATATGTTCAATCTGAGACGCTCTTTAGGTATTCAACTGGAAATGTCCAATCGGTAGTTGCATATTTAGAATCTGGGGCTCAGGGGAAGAAATGAGTCCTAGAGATACAGATTTTACCCTTAGAATATAATTGTTATTTGAAACCATGGGACTGCATAGCTTTACCTGAGGAAAATGTAGTGATAAAAGAGGTCTTTGATGCCTTGCTTGGAGGCACTTCAGGATTTAGCAATCAGGCAGAGGCGGAAGAACTACCCAAGGACTATGAGAAAGAGGAGCCCATGTGGAAACCCCATTGGAGAGAGATCACGAAAGGTTCAGTGAAGAGCGGAATGGTTCACTGAGTTGAATACTGGTGAGAAATCATGAAGCTAAGGATAGAAAAAGACACCCCTGGATTGGGCAAGGTGGAAGGATTGGGCAGGGTGGAAGGATTGGGCAGGGTGGAAGCCGCTATTGACCTTACCAGATCATTTCAGTGGAACAGTACAGGAGGAAATGTGAGTTGGGAGAACAGAGATGGTGACAATTGTGGACCAAAAGTGCTTGCTCTTAGAATTCATGTCATTGAGTCTGCATGTTCACCACTTACAAGCTTTGTGATCACCGAAGTGGAAAGAAACTTCAGAATCACTGATTGTTTATTATTGATGGAGATGCTTCTGTCCTGCTGTTGCGAAGGTGTTTCACCTCGAACTTAGACCTCTGCCCGCTCGGGTTACCTGGACACCTACCTGCCAGGATCAGAGGCACATTGTTGCTATGCATATGCTGTGTGATAAGGCCATTCTGTTTATAGCTAATTGATCGCTGACTTCATATTCTTTAATAAGTAATCTTACTGATAATAAAAAATGAATTATTAATTACAGCTATAAATTCTCTAGGCTCTTATTTTGCTTACTAAGAGTTATTTATTCCCTTGTTCAGGTCAGGGTTTATAAACTTCACAGCTATAGGTAAAAGCAGTGTGGTGGTTCAGAGTATAATTCGCTAAAGAGTGTAGAATTTTCTGTATAATAGATTCTGACAGTTCATGGAAACTTCTGTAGGGTCAGCATTTGAGGTGTCAACTTGTTTCTCTACTATGATTGTTACAGGCCCCCCAAAATAGACCTACGCTTCATTACACTTGTTTTCAAGGGCAGTACTTTCATGAAGACTTATTATTATTGCTTGAGCATGTTCATATGCAGAGGCAGAAACGTTTGCCTTTGGTCTGTTAGCAGGCTACCTGTTTTAGCCTGGTATCTGGGCATTAACCTTTTAACTGCCTAAAACAAAACACAACAAAAGAAATCCACAAAGCCAAAGATCCTTTGTGCATTTTTCTGACTACTTTGGACATTGGCATCAAGCTTCTTTCATCAGGCAGCTGCCATATCTTGCTCCAGTATGTTATCTGACCTCTTCAGGCTTGTTCTCCTAAATTAACTTAGGATGTTTAAGCACAGTCCTTTGGCTATGCCACAACTGTTCACTGCATCTTCATTAAAACCGTGTGTCCCTCTTGGGTTGGGTTGGACTTTCCCAATTCCCCAAAATTTCCCTGCCTTTTTGTCAGGTTTTGTTGTCTCTTCCAAGAATGGTTCCTTCCAGGCCCTGATAGAGCACAGAGAAACTATCTTTCGGAGCAGCTGAGATGATGCCAGCAGTTTCTCCTGTGTGAGCTGACTAGCCTCCATGTACAAGTTCAGCATCTCTCTCTTTCTCTCTCACAAACACACCCCCCCGCCACTATGACTTTATTTCTTTTAAGAATTTTATAGGATTTATTGGTTTTGATTTCAAAACTGTCAAATCTAGACTATAAAGTGACAGTCTAGCTTTTACTTCTATTCAGTTTATCCTTTCTTCCATAGCAGTTGTTACCCCTCTGTTCAGAATCCTGAACATAATAAGTGGCTATCTATTGGAAACATTTTTTTTGCAGAAATAAGCCCTGCATTTTAGTCATTCATTGTATCGAAGATCTTTGCTGCAGTCCTACTACTAGCTCCATATTTCATTTGTGTTTTTCTTCCTTGCCCTTTAGATTGAAGGTATTTCCATAAATAAACGGAAATAATTCTCTGATCCAAGCCCTTCTGTTATCAAGTTATAGAGCATGTGGCTCATTCCTACACATGGCAAATATTTCTAAAGCACATTTTATTATTTGGCCTTTCTTAACCCCAGTCCTTCCCTCAGTGTGGCACAATGTATGCTATTTAAAGCAAGCTTTCTTTTAATATTTGTATAGAGTACATCAGGTTCTAACTTGAAAAACCAGTGCTCTTATCTGTGGGTTAATTCCTTGACAAAGTATTTATTTGCTTTAGTAGATTTTTTTTAAAAGTCTCTTTGCAGGAATCCTGACAGTATTTTTTTTGGTGTTCATCTGCTAGTTTTAAAACAATGTTGTTGATTAAGACCAATCCCCATCGGAATTCTTAGAACTGAATTACAGCCAAATTTAAATTATTTTTGCTTTGGAGAGAAAATTGGCAAGGAAGAATAGTCCATAGCTCAAATGCTATAAGGTAATTGTGGCCACGGTAGAATGTTTCCTAATATTGTGTTTCTACATTTAAACGGTGAAATTTATCATAGGAAAAAAAAAATCCATTTTTACGTTTTTCTTTGAATTGAAATTTTTCCAAGTTCATCTTTACAACATTAGAAGTCGTTGTTTCCTGTGGTGTACTTTATCATATGTGGGGGCGGTTCCTGCCTGGACTAGTAATGCCTTTTAATTAAGTAGGTTTGGAAGTATATCTGCCTGACCATGGTAACTTTTAAAAATGTAGATAAAAGAGTATGAAAAGCTTGACAATGATGAAGACCGCCTTTCTAGAAGCCGACAAATCTATGACACCTATATCATGAAGGAGCTCCTGTCTTGTTCACATGTGAGTATTTCTGTGTGTTCTGTTTTACTTTAGCACTGATAAGTCTGAGGTGGGATGAGTTGTTTCCAGAATGAAAGTGAAAGGCTACAGGGGAGTTAAAAAAATTAGAATGAGTCATCCAACGTGGAATCCTTTTCTTTCCGTTTTGTCTTTTGTTTTCTGATAAACCTACCACAATATCTGTCACTTCATACTCTTCACATAAAACTGATACTTTCACTACGAAAACCGATTAAGTAAAATAGCTAATTTGAACCACTTGAAGAAAAAGTTGGTCTCAGTTATAGACTTATTTTTAAAGGAAATCAAGGTTTATTTTTGTTAATATCTATATATATACGTAAACAATTCAGTTAATCAGTTTGCTAAATATAAATTTTAATTTTTTTTTGCTTGATAGGATTGTAATTATTTTATTGATTTTGTTAATAGTTAACTTTGACGCTGAACTAATTTTTTCCCTACGAATCAGATAAACAACCCAGTTTCTTCGGTAGGACAGACTAGGTTCCTAGGAAATTATTCCACCAGGAGTGAGTGGAAAAATTGAGTAATGAAAATTTCCCATATAATATCTCTGCATTAGGACCATTTTCCAAAGGAGTGGACTAACAATTCATGAACTGTGCTGTCCAGTGCAATCGCCACTTGTCACAGGCGGGTATTTAAATTTAAATTCATTAAAAGCAAGTGGAATTAAACATAAAATTCCCCAGTTCCTCCTAAGCCACATCTCAGGTGCTCAGTAGCCTCATGTGGCTGGTGGCCCTTGAATTGGGATGGAACAGACATAGCACATTTCTGTCACCGCAGAGAGTTTGATTGGACAGCTCCAGTCATGACCCAATAAATTTTAGTGCTTTAGTAAACTAAGAGTTCCAAGATTGGAAGAAGCCATTTGTTGTTGTTTGCGAGCATCACCCTGCTTTATATTCCACGTTCAATGCACTGCCTTTATTGTGTTGTTGACGATTCTTACTGACATTAGAACAACTGTGGCTAAAGAGAAATCCCATAGCATACATACAGCTTTGCTGTTCTTTGGACCCACTTAACTTGTGGAAAGAATCTCCGAGGTAGAGCTCATCACCAGCGCACTTGGCCTGGCTGCCATGCTGATTGTGACTGAGCCCCTTGGGGAATGCCAGGTGCTTGACGGGAAAATGTCATGGAGCTCAGCAACGTCTAGAAGGTTTTTGTAGTGTGATGTCTGATTAAAGAAGACACGGTCTAAAGTTTTGTAGTTTTTGCCAGTGGAAGCTCCATTCTTCTTTTAGAACCAATTCCACTCTGTGCTGGTTACAGCAATACTTTCCCTAACTCAGAGCCCTTATCACTTTATCACTCTCAGTGGCTAGGCTTAGCAATCCTGGCCTTTAATTCTTAAGTATAAGAATATTTCATGAACTTATTTTCTCACAGATTGTAGAAACTTTAACATGTTATCTAAGAACTCTGGAAGCTTGCCTGGACATATCGAACAGATTTTTTTAAAGAACTCATGTTAATATAATTACCATAGATTACTGTTTGGTAACTGTTGTGTTAGCTGCCTATTTTGAATATGGTGCAACATACAGAGGTCTGTTAAATTTTATTGTTATTTTTTGTGGGAAATAAATTATTGTTTGTAATTTTTAAAAGCCGTTCTCAAAGCAAGCAGTAGAACATGTCCAGAGTCATCTCGCCAAGAAGCAAGTGCCACTGACTCTTTTTCAGGTAAGACAAAATTATTTCAAGGTAAATATATCTAATTTGCTTGATGGTCAGGCTTGAAGATAGACTTTTTAGGTATGTAGCTGTGCATTGATTTATGAGACTGTATACCAGAAGTTTTTTTGGAACAATTGAAGTTTAATATTGTTTTTCTTGTCATTGAAATGTGATCTTTGACCAATCCCTAGTAAAAGTTTTCCTGAAAAAGTTGCTAGAACTCTCTTAGTAACGTCGTTTTCTGTGACTCAGCCAACCTGTGACATGAAGAGAAGAGGTTTTCCCGTTTGCAGGTGATTTACTTTGATGTTCTAGGTACTGTGATGAATAGGATTTTACAGGATTTACAAGAGAAGAAATACTATCCTTTCAGACTGTTCCTGGTGACTTGACACTGACTGAGATTTGTTAATAGGCTATTGTTTTAGTTAATTAAGTCTTATAGGCACTGCAGTTAGTCGTTTTCCTACGTGAATTGTCATTTTAATTAAAAAATTTTTAGTTTGGCAGTGTTGATATTTGCAGAGACTGTCCCCTGGTTGAGATAAGATTTGTTTTCAAGAATCAAGGGCAAATGCTTGAACGACCTTTTTGAGTTGTGACTTTGTCATGACTTATATGCATCTTAAACCTTAAATGCAGAACAGTCATACAGACGTAAATTGCAAGACTTAGAAAACTAAATTAATAATAGGCTTTATGTGTTTGCTGCTCTTTAGGTTTAATGGTTTCCCCTCCTCTCAAAAGCCTCCCCAAAAGCCATTTCCAACTAGTGTGTTTTCCATATAGATGGCAGTGGATTCCAAGGACGCAGTCAAAATTCTCAGCTGAATAATATACATTTCTGTAGTTTCTATGAATTATAAGAAGTATGAAAGAATGCTGTTAAGTAATGTAATGATTTTCACAACTGAAAAGAATTGATTTATCCTTGCCTTGGATCCATGTTCTTTATTTACAGTGAAATAAGTTGATTTTTTGCTTTATCCTGTTATGGTATTTATTGATTGATTGATGTATACAAAGTGAATTGGATTATTCTATAGAGCAGATACTAATCTGGTTCTTAGAGTATTTGAACACATAACAAATTAGGTGTTAGCTATCTGTCGGAGTATTCAGATGGACTTCTCTTAAAATTTATTCCTAGAGTCTCGTGCCTGTCCCTACAGCCTGGTTGGCTGTGAGCTCAGGCTCTGAAGTCCACCTACCTGGGTTGAACTCCAGTGCTTCCACTTCCTACCTGGAGACCCTGGGCAAGCTCCTGCTCCCTCCTAACTTCCGTTTCCTCACCTGTGAAGTGGAGAAGACAATAGGGTCCCCTTGGAGACGGTATTGTGAGGAGTCAGTGGAAAGGTGCATGTGATTTGCTTCACACTGGCCCTGCCTGTTGCAATGCTCCATAATACTGGCTATTAGCAGATATTTTACATTCAAAAAGTGCAAAGGGAATATCTGCTTTTTGTGGTCTCCATGATATTTTAGTGTCAAATTTAGCTTTCAGCTGACTTATGCGTGTGCATAGGAAGTCTTTGGCCAGTTACATCTAATGTTGCTAAATTATACCTCAAGATGATGTGACTTTCACAACTCTGATTTTAAGCTTTTCTTGTAGCCTAAATGATATTAAAGCAAAACAAAACAAAACTGTCCCAGGTGAGAGCCAAAGGCCATCAAGATTCTTTTCATGCCTTCAAGGAAATTTAATTTAGAAGCTATTTCTTCAGCACATCTTTTAAAAACACTTTATTGATTTGTTGATTAAAAAAATGAACGAAAGTAATATTCTAGTAAAATAAATCTAGAAAGAGTGGTATTCTTATTTCAAGGGTGAAATTAGAAGTGTATTAGTGTAATTCAGTGTGAAACACACCATGAGAACATAGTAATGAAACTATAAAAGAAAGCTGACTTCTCAGTTCTCCAGTTTGTAGACATATAATAACCACAACATCGGGTGAGTTCTTTGAGTTGGAGTTTCTTATCAAGGAGAAGAAGATAGTAAACAAAAATAATCTGAAAGCCAATCCACAATGCTTTCTGTTTAGCTCTTTTTGTTTGCAAAATTGACTTTAGAAATAAATACCTGCCTGGGCTTGGTGGCAGGAGGCCACGTGGAGTCCTGGCTTATATCTGGGTGCCTAAAATGTGCCAGGAACTATGCTCAGCTCTCAACATTCTTAATCTCATTTAATTCCCACAATAGCTTTAAGGATTAGTTTTGATTCTCCCATTTTTCGGATTAAGGAAACAGGCTTATAAAGGCGATGCTGTTTGCTGGAGATCCCATTAATGAACTCTGCTTGTGCATTGCTTACCTGGCATCTTTTGTGGCTCTTTCTATTGAAAAGCGCTAATGATAGTATATTATGTGTAGTCTTGAGAATTTCCAGTAACTTTTATGATTTCTTTTAATTTTATTAATGGAAGGTATACGGGGGTGTTTGATAAAATATAGAAGAAAAACATTAACATAATAGTTTTGTAAATAGAAAATCTGTGATATATAAATTCAGCCTTTTCCTAGATCTTTGGACACTTCTTTCTGGTTTGTCTTTTGAGGTCTTCTGAACCTCTTGAGACTTGCTTGTGGTCCTTGGTCTTTTGTACCTGGAGCACGTGGCTAAGACAGATGTTATATATGGTTGCCCCTTGGCTGTCCTGGAGTCCTAGAATTTCAGGAAGAAGTTGAGAAAGAGAGTTCAGTCTCCCCATTTACTGCTGAGGGAACAGGGCCCAGATGGTTTTATCAACTAACCTCAGTGCTCTGCCTGGACAGTGAGACCCTGGTGGAGTGGCAGAGGCTGCGCCGAGTGTCCTGTGATCTGCTGAAAGTGAGTCTCCTCGAAGAGCTGCGCTTGCCTCCTTGCCTGTTCTTTGGTTCCTGCGGCTCTCTGCAGACTTCCCACTCTTGTCCCTCGGTTTGGACTGTCCTTGATCTGGACCTCGTTTTTGCACACTTTCAGAATGCTCTGCGAAGGCACAGAACAGGCTAAATTTATAGCATTTACGAGGTTAGGTTATCAAGATAGTTTCCAAAACTATCTAATCGACTTTGGAGATAATTGCGTTTTATATGTTTTATAGTTTTTGATTTAAGATTCATCACATGGAAAAGGAAAACGTATGCTTCTATTAAGTAATAAGTAAGGAAGCATGAAGTTTAAGCAGTTGTGGTTCTCCACGAGGGGAAAGAGCATGGCACAAGCCAGCTGGGAGACCTCTTCTCAGTCCTGTCTTAGCTGTTAGGTTGTTGAGAAACCCTGGTGGGTAAGCACCCATCCCCACACTCAGTCTCCTTCTGCGGGAGATAAGGAGGTGAGATGGCTCCCTGTGGTTCCCCTTATTTATTTATTATTTTATAATTATATTTCCCCTTATTTATTTATTGATATCCCAACAAATAAATTAGCTAATTAAAAAAAATGTATTCCACAAGGCCATTAGCATTTTGATGGTAAAACTTAGTACTAATGCTGACAATAAATGCGTTTTAGTCATTTACAAGATTGGCCACATAGTTTACGAGGCCCAGAACACAATGAAAATGCGGAGCCCCTTGAATGTCAAGGTGGCAGTGGCAGAGTAGTAAACCAAGCGCTGGACTCTCCCCCGAAGCTGCCTCTGGTCGTTTCAGAAGTGTCCTTGCCTTGCCAGGACCTGTGCTGTAGCTATCCAGTGGCAAATACGACAGGGTTGTTCCTCCCCGCGTGGAATTCACTGTCTAGTTATACAGATAACCATTAGGCAGGTCATTGTGGCAATGAAGCCATTGCTGAAAATTGTGGCAAGTACTGAGAAGGAAGAGGAGAAGATGCTGTGGGAATGGAGTACTGGGAAACTCACCCAGTCTGAGTTTTTCATCGGCTTTTATTTTCATTCTGTATTTTCCTATTTATGCAATGCGGCATTTCTTTTCCATCTTTTCCAGCCATACATAGAAGAAATCTGTGAAAGTCTTCGAGGCAACATTTTCCAAAAATTTATGGAAAGGTATGCAAGCTTTATTTATAAAATCTTATACTGTGTTAGGTGTGCCTCATTTTACCCATTTAGAGCTGTCCTCAAAGTGCATGGTGATGAACTCATTCAACAACTGTTTATTGACCATGTGCCAGGCTTTGTGTTAGAAGATTTTCTTAATTCGTTCCGTTATAAGATTAGGGTTTGTACATCTTCCTGCCACTCTCAACTTCAGTTCTTAGCTTTAAAATGGTCTATACTTTGAATAGTCTAGGAAATCTCAATATCAAAAATATCTTATTAGGAGTCCTTTTCTAATGCAAACATGACCCTGTTGTTTATCTGATCCATTTGTTCAGATTTTGAAATCCAGTCCCCCAAAGTCCAAGAAGCCTGTATTTGATTCTTTACATAGTTGCAGAAATTAATGGCTCAGGCAAATGTCTTTTTGTGGTTACATGTATCGTTAATATACCTAGTAAACATGTTCCTTTTGGGTTATTCAGACTGTAGAGCTTGTGTGACATACTAAATTCTCAAGTTTCTCAGTGACGCCATGGAAGTATGCAGCTACCACGTTTGTCAGGCACCTCGCAGTCCATTCCTTAGTGTTTTGAGAGATGCCTCTGTAATGAGGCACCACTGGGATCAGACTTTCTAAAATTGAATCTGCATTCATACTGCCTGTGCTTTCCTCCATAAACTCGGCTAATTTCTAGACAAATGATGTCATAACTGCACCTCATTGCTGGCGCAGTGTGCAGCTGTCCAGTAATTGACCTTAAAAAACGAAAAACAAAAAAACAAATGCTACTTTACTGCAGTTTTCTTTTCCACATATTCAAAGAACTAAAGTAATTTAAAAAAGAGTTGTGTTGTGATTCTACTAGAGTTCAAGAGATAATTTTGGACTGGAGTGAAGTCAGTACTTGGGGAAACTTAATCATATAAATGACGACACTTTTTTGAGTAGTAACAGAAACTTTGCCAAAAAGCAGCACAAACAAACCTAGAGGCCGGGCTGCTGTTTAGGGCTGAGTCCCAGCCAAATCCTGGGCTGTCTCCATTGCTGGTGCATATAAAATCTGACCTTTCCCAACTCTTGGGTCAACTTGCTTTCATGTGATCCTTGTGGGGAATTAGAAAGATAGGGGTGGTACGTAATTTGGGGATGAGACTTTTCCCTGAATGTCTTGACATTCTTTCTTTACCACGAGGTTAGCATGCATGATCTTTTTTTGCACTGAGTTAGCCATTCACTCTTAATGTTACAGGAAAGACAAGTGAAACTGTTTATGTTTTAGGCAATCATGCATACTGCAGTTTCGGAAGCAATTGCAATTATGTGTAAATGAATTCTTTTCTAAGTCAGTTTCTTAAGTACCTAGTTAAATGTGTTAATTTTTATACGTTTTTAGTTCTTTTTATATGAATGTATTCTTAAATAAGTTAAAAAAAAAAATCCGTTGTCAAATCGTGTGTTTTGATTTTTGGGTTTTGAAAGGTATGGGTCCTCTCTAACCTCACAGCCTTTGGCTCCAGTGTGTGACCTGGCTTTCAGTTCCTCCCCTGCCACAGCAGCGACACCAGACTAATTCCGGTTTGCCCTGAATTGGGGAGGGAGGCTCTGTCCTCTGGGTGAGGCCTGTGGTCCTCTTTCAGCTGGTGAACTGCACTCGCTCAGCAAAACAAAGGCTGGGTCAGGGATCAGAGCGAGAAACCCTTTCTTTAACCCTCGCCTTCTGACATCACAACCATTTCTGTGTACTTTACTCCTGATCTTCCTTTAGAGATACCTCCCTGCAAGCCTTCTGCAAGGGATCTGCCAGTCTTCCCTGCCATGGCTCCTCTTCTGCTAAGAAGAGCCCCATTCTAGTAACTAGATACAGGTTAGGAATAGCATTCAGTGCCCCCCACCGAGACAACACTCAGCCCACTTACAGCATTTTGTATATTTAAAGAGCAAAATGTGTTCTTTTGCAGGAGGGTGGTTCTTTGGGGGCTAGTTTGCAGAGTGGTGAGATATGCAGCGCATCATCCCTATTGCCACCTCTGAACTCCAGAATCTGTGACAGAAGAGAGTAGGAACTAGTCTAACAAACCAAATGAATTCTGAAGTACCGGTCATGGATTTATAAATGCAGAGTGTGCCCAGATGTGGTTTTGCACATACCCTGCTTTTAAAGATTGCTTGAAATGACTTTATTAGGAACTCTCAAAATATAAAATTGAATTTTATTTTACCAACCTCATAAAGAGGTTAAGAGAATCAGTGAAGTACTCTTTGAATCAAAGATGCTGTGTTATTACGCAGAATTCTGCTTTTGATGTTCAGCTTAATTATTAGCCCCAGAAATGTTTATAAAAGCTACTTAGAAGGTATATTCAATGAAACCTCCAAGGAGTTGTGGTGTTTCATTGCCTTAAGGCAATGTATTATTTTGTATTATAATGTAGTTAATGCTTATAGCATGTAGTTTATAAGACTGACCTTCCTTTTTACTTTCCTTCGTTCTTCCATTCATCTGTCTGTCCGTCCGTCTGTCCATCCATCCATCCATCCATCCATCCATCCATCCATCCATCCATCCATCCATCCATCCATCCATCCATCCATCCATCCATCCATCCATCCATCCATCCATCCATCCATCCATCCATCCATCCATCCATCCATCCATCCATCCATCCATCCATCCATCCATCCATCCATCCATCCATCCATCCATCCATCCATCCATCC
>PVIY010026893.1:0-34801 GCA_004026745.1 Myrmecophaga tridactyla | reverse complement strand
CTGCAGTCGGCTAGGAGGCGTGTCTGCTGCAATGAGTGACGTTTGACTTAATTGGCTGGTGCTTAAATGAGAGAACGCAATGTAGCACAGCCTAAGCAGCTCGGCATTCCTCATCTCAGCACTTGCAGCTCAGCCCAGGCCTTTGGAGATGCAGAAAGAAGTCACCCCGGGGAAAGTTGTTGGAACCCAGGGGCCTGGACAGAAGACCAGCAGAGACCATCCTGTGCCTTCCACATAAGAAAGAACCTCAGTGGAAAGTTAGCTGCCTTTCCTCTGAAGAACCAACAAAATAAATCCCCTTTTTTAAAAAGCCAATCTGCCTCTGGTGTGTTGCATTCCTGCAGTTAGCAAACTAGAACAGTTGGCATTCTTGCAAAAACTTATTTTCCTTTTTTAAAAAACAATGGCATTCTTGTGCATGTGAGGTGTGAGTTAGTATCTTATTGTGGTCTTGATTTGCAATTCCTAATGCCTAATTATTTGCAGCACATTTTCATGTGCTTACTAGCTATTTGCATATCTTCTTTGGAAAAATATATATCCAAGTACTTTGGCCATTTTTAATTGATCCTTATGAATTTTAATTGATGAGTTTTAAGAGTTATTTATATATTCTGGGTATTAGATCTTTACCAAGTAAATAGTTTCTGAATTTTTCTCCAATTCTGTTAGTTGTATTTTCATTCTCTGAATAATCTTTCATGCACAAAAGCTGTCAATTTTGATGAATCCAATTCATTATTTTTACTGCCTTAATTTAGACATTTTCATGGACTAATAACCATAAAGTTGTAATCTAGTAAATCCCAATTATTAAAAGCAAGTCCTTTTCTCGTATATTGAATTTCATTAGGTAATTTCTTTTTGCATGTGTGTTGTACCAATCTGAATGACTTTTCACTTGTGTCTGGTTATATTTTTCATCTGCTTGTGGTTACCATGAGGTTAAAGTTTAACATCCAAACTACTTAACAATCATATTTTGTTGAAACCAACTTAACTTCAGAAACATGCACACACACTTTTCCTATACCCCTCTGTCCCCCACCATTTTTTAATAATTGTCACTACTTATTTGTATTGTACATTGTATCCAAAAGCCTGTTTATCATTACTTTTTATGCATCTGCATTTTAGCACTTGTAGGAAGTAAGAAATGGAGTTGCAAACCAGACAATACACTATAATAATATTGGCATTTATATTTACCCTAATAATTATCTTTACTGCAGACCTTTGTTTTTTTATGCTGCTTTGAATCACTCTCTAATGTCTTTTCCTTTAAGTTTGTATAAATCTTTTATCATTGTTTGTAGGGCTGATCAAGTGGTGATGAACTTCCTCAGCTTTTGTTTGCCTGAGAATGTCTTACTCTCTCCTTCATCTTCAAAAGGAAGTCTCATGAGATACAAAATTATTGGCTGACAGTTGTTTGGCCTACATAATTTACCTTTAGCAATTTATGTATTTCATCTCATTGCCTTCTTATTTCCATGATAGTTCTTTTGGTTTGCTGAAGCTGCTGGAATGCAATATATCAGAAATAAAGTGGCTTCTTAAAAGGAAATTTATATTAGAAATTTATAGTTCTAAGGCCATAAATGTCCAAACTAAGGCACCCAGAAAAAGATACCTTGACTCAAGAAATGGCCAATGACATATAGGAAGTCACATGGCAATGTCTGCTAGTTTTTATCCCCCCCCAGGGGGGGGCACTTTATTTCTGCATCTCCAAATGTCTCTGGTTGTGTGTGCTCTGAAGCTTTTTCTAAAATATTTTTGCTATTTAAGGATGCTAGTAAGCAATCCCTGAATGGGTGGACGCACATCTCCATGGCAACCACCTAATCAAAATGTCCCACTTGCAATTGCATGGATCACATCTTCATGGCAACAACTTAATAAAAAGATCCCACCCAACAACACTGAATCTAGATTAAAGAACATGGCTTTTCTGGGTACACAACAGTTTCAAACCAGGCCAGTGCTTGTTGAGAACCTGACAATCTAGTGATGCTCCCTTTTACATAACATGTTGCTCTTATCTTGCAGCTTTTGGAATTCTCTTTGTCCTTTGCTTTGATAGTGTAATCAATGGGGTGTGTTTCTGTTCCTGTTTATCCTGATTCATGCTCTGGGCTTCTTGGATGTGCATATTCACATATTTCGCTAAGTTTGGGAAGTTCTCTGTCAATATTTCTTATTTCTTTGATGAGTCCTCCTCTTCCTTATCCTCCTAAGACTCCCATAATGCATATAATTGCTTGCTTGATGGTGTTCCATAGATGTTTAAGGCTACTTTTGCTTTTAATATTTCTTTTTTAAGTGTCTTGTCTTCTAGTTCACTGATTCTTCTGCCAGCTGCAACCTGCTCTTGA
Organism: Myrmecophaga tridactyla; assembly: GCA_004026745.1. NCBI lineage: Eukaryota > Metazoa > Chordata > Mammalia > Pilosa > Myrmecophagidae > Myrmecophaga > Myrmecophaga tridactyla. Next base: position 32,423 of record PVIY010026893.1, on the reverse strand, counting down.
AACCCTAAGGAGCATTTTTTATTTCAGTTATTGTGGTCTACAACTCCAGTATTTCTGTTTGGGTCCTCCTTTAAATTTCTAAACCTTTATTAAATTTCTCATATTATTCATTCATTATTTTCTTGACAAGTTTTAGTTTTTTTCTCTGTACTTTCTTAAATCTCCTTGAGCACTTTAAGGCAATTTTTTAAAAGGCTTTGCTCAGTATGTCCACATTCTCATTTTCTTCATTAGTGCTTTTCACATTTTTATCCTATTCCTTTGGTTTGGCCATCATTTCATCTTGCTTTGTTTGTCTTGTACTTTTTTGTTGCATACTGTGCATTTTAATATTTTAAAATGTTACTCTGGGATTTATTTCATAAGATATCAGTTTCTTGGGTTTGTAACCAGGTGGTGATAAGACCAATTAGTGACAAGACATTTTCTTGAGCTTCAGCCCTCCTATCTAGATGGTCTGCTCAAGGAAAATGCAGTGTGCAGGTGTTCCCTGTCTTTCTAGGTCTTTGTCTTGTCCTGGACTTTTGTTTGTTAGTTGTTTTGGAGTTCCCCTGTTTACAGGAGTTTGGTTTAGTCCTTTGTTTCCTGGGAAGCAGAAGTCCCTCTCTGAGATATCTGAAGTCAGTACACCTTTGTCCCAGACTTTCTACCTCTATAGTGTTCTACCCTCTTTTCATTGTCTTACGCTGTTTTTTCTTGGAGGGCAAATTATGGGCAAAGAGTCACTCTGGAGAAGATATTTCCATTCACTCTTTACCAGACAAAACAGGTCCAGGCCCAAAGTACCCTGGGGGGCTCAGGAAGTGCTTCAAAAATCTCAGCATCTGTCCCTACCTGACAGGGTCGAAACAATGGCTGCCAATGCCCTTGCCAGAGTCGGGTTGAAACAATGGCTGCCCTCAGAGCCAAGAACAGTAATCCAAATTTGTTAATAAAAAGCCATGAAAAGTGATCAATGGTACCTATTCCTCTTCTTGGGGAGAAGGAATTTTACATCTCTCTCTGCCATTAGCAGCTGGCCAGGGACTGGATTGTGGTGGGCTGCTGTAAAAGTGGGGTACGGACACTGGAAGGTATTGCATGGAGGGAGCTATTTCCAGTTTTTTACCATGATTTATTTACATTTTCCTCCTCCTTTTCCCTGGATTCTGCACTATGTTCTTTTGGCTTCTGAGGTTTCAAAATAGTTGTTTCATACAATTATTGCCTGTTTAATAGTTGTTTTCTGGGAGGACAGAATCCTGGAGCTCTCTATTCCTTCATCTTTCCCTGAAGTCTATTCTTTCCATTTCTTTATGTTCTTTTTTCTTTCAGTATGTATTTGTAATTTTCATGCATACATCTTTTACATCCTTGGTTAAATTTAATCCTACATATTTTATTCTTTTGTTGCTGTTATAAATGGAATTTTTGTTTTTTGTTTCCTTTTTGCACTGTCCATTGCTGGTTTAAAAAACACTACTGATTTTTGTGCACTGATGTTGTACTCTGCCCCTTTGCTTAATTTATTCAATGGATATAGTTGTTGTTCTTGTAGATTCGTTATTCTTTCCATATACTAGATCATGCCATCTACAAATAGCATTAGTACTAGTTCTTCCTTTCCAATTTGGAAGCTTTTGATTTTTTTTCTTGCCTAATTGCTCTGACAAGAAAGTAAAGAAACAACAAAGAGAATGGGAGAAAATATTTGTAAATATCATATTTAATAAGGGGCTCATATCCATGTTATATAAAGAGCTCTTACAATTCAATAGTAAAAAGACAAGTAATAACCCAATTTAAAATTTAAAATAAAACAAAATCAAGTATTACTATAAAGGAGACATAAATGGCCAATAAACCCATGAACAGTTGCTCAATATAAATAGTCACTAGGGAAATGCTATTCAAAAATGTAATGAGATGCCATTTCACATGTACTAGGATGAATATAATTTTAAAAAGGTAATAAAAATGTTGATGAGGATGTGGAGAAATACATTGCTGGTGGGATTATGAAGTTGGGATACCCATTTTATAAAACAATGTGCTATTTATTCAAAATGATAAGCACTTTCACTCCTACATATATAACAACAAAACAAATGAAAGTATGTGTCTGCAAAAAAAAAATGCAAGAAAATGTTTACAATAGCATTATTTATGATAGTCACCATGTGGAAACAACCCAAATCTTCATCAACTGATGAACTGATATAAAAATATGACATACTCATACAATAGAATATTGTTCAGTCATATAAATGAATAAAAAACCATACTACAACATAGATGAACTTTGAAATTGTTCTGGTAGATGAAGGAAGCCTTCACAAAAGGCCAAATATTTTATGAATTCATGTATATCAAATGTCTACAAAAGGCAAATATTTAGAGGCAGAAAGTAGATTAATGGTTGCCTAGGCTTGGGAGTTTGGAAAGAAATGTGGAGTGAAAACTAATATATGCATAGATTCTTTCAATCTTTTCTAGAGTAATTTTAGTTAACATGATCCAATAAGTACTCTGATTCCAGCCAGAAAAATGTTTTTCTCTCTGGGGGTAATAATGAAGATATGAAAAGCTATGGAATAGATAAAGAGTTTTCCCTTTTTCTTAATTCTGTAAAGTTACAGTTAGCCTAGAAAGAAATGGATGAAGATTCTCTATGCAAGGCTGGGCTGTACAATTCTATGATATTTACTAGAATGTAAATAGTTCTTTAATACCTCAAGAAATGATCATAATCCTGGTTGTGAGACCAATGATTAAAATACTCAGTGCATCACCATTTCCATGGTTTATCTATCTATCTATGTTCTATGATCATTATATTACTCTGCTTTTGAAATGAGCATAAATTGATGGGATTCTGTTATTTATAAATTCATTTCCAGAAAGGAAGCAGTTCTATTTCTTCAGGTACATGAATGTTGCAGGTAGGACAAAACAATATAATAAAAAAGGGCATGTCATATACATATGTCCAAATTCTTTCTTTCAGAATTAGCGTGACAATAGTAAGAAGATACGGTAACAAAATAATTGTTCCCCTGAGAAAGATTCTGCATGAACCTACTCCAGTCAGATTGAAGTTGTAGCACTCTCAATTTTTTTGGTAATATTTGGAACCTCCTCAGCAATTTAGGAAAGAGAAAATCAGGAACTAGGATGTTAATGAATAATAGAAGCACCAAAATATCTTTTTCAGTTTTAACAGGTTGGAAACATCTCAATCAGCTGAAACCCTTAGATTTCAAAAATTGAATCAAAATAAAAAGTAGAATATGTGCCTTATGTTGAGTGGTGGAGTAAAACTTATCACACAAAACTTTTTATTTGAACATTAATTTATGAGGGAGCCATGTTTCAAATATTGAAAGCCAAATTGGAGATTTAATTGTATTTAATTGTGAACAATTCCTTGTCATTTGAGATGAAATTGTTCTCAAGAGCAAAAGCCCTGTGAAATTCTGCTGTCTGCCACTAAATAATGGAAACTGTATTGCTTTTAAAACATTTCTAGAATTTTTAGTTCAATTTCTGAAGTGTGTTAATCAAAAGAATTCTTGTAGAGAACTATTAAAGGGTGTTGTTATTTTAAAGTGTTGCTTTTCAATAACAAGTATCTATTGCTTCTCTCTAAATTTATAGTGCTTTTAAGTGAGACTATGAAATCTCATGACTATATTTTAGAAATTTTTAACTCCTCTTGATCTAATCCCTACCTGATCATCAACATTTTTTACCACCTTCAAAGCTCCTTTCTTCATCCTTTAGGTTTGCTTGGGCTCTCATATAGTTCTCATTCCTTCTGTGGGGCCTGAAAAATTGCTCATTATAAACAGCCTGCTAAGATGGCCACCATAAGTGCATCTGGGTCTGAAGTTCCAGGGGGCATGATACAGCATAGCTTATGTACCCTGATTCAGCACCTGTTATGTAACCAATGATGTAACATACATGTTTCCAATCATATATCCCACAAATGATGTCACCTGTTGGTAAAATGCTACTTTTGTGCAATTTAGTATATAAGACACTACTACTCTGTAAGCATCAGAGCAGAGGGAATCAATAAATGATGGCCACTCTGCCAGTGGCTCCTTGTGTCTTCTTTCAATTCACTACCAGACCAGAGTGACCGCTCCTTGAGCTGGGACCTCACACCTTTATTTGTTTTTGTCAAATATTTATTGAGTGTCTTATATGTGCAAGGTGTTTTCCTAAGCATTGGAGCTTCAACAGTGAACACATCAATGATCTTGCTTTTATCTATCTTGTTATAGGTTAATAGTGGATACATTAAAAAAATGATTAAGATTATTGAACACTTATTGTACCTGAGAAATTAAAATTTAAGATATAGCTATGATGGCTGAATCATTACATAGATGCCCTTTTCTTATTTTCTAGTATATTATAGAATAGCCAAAAGGAAATACCTGAAATTCTGACACCCCTCAATTGTAACTTCTAAAACCCTCTTGACTGGCCCCACTTGTACTGCCTTATCCTGTTTTACAACTTTAGAGTCTTATCATCACAAAGACCACCCCCTAATGTCATGAAGAAAACTGAGTCAGCTCACAATTTGCCACCTAATACAGTATTTATACCTTTTATGATAATGGTTACTCAAGCTTATTTCTAGCCTAGCTCCATTCCTTTACATTTGTAAATTATAGTTGTGTATACTTGTTATTGTAATGGTAACAACTCCATAGTCCCTTGTTTAAGTCCATAAAAACCCTAAACTTCTTAGACTCTGGGAAACAGATTTTTAGGCCTTTAAGCCAAATCTGTTCTCCTTGCTGAATTTTGCAATAAACCCCTTCTCCTTTTGAAACCCTGATGTCATAGAGGGGCTGTTATGTGCATTCACCAGAGAACCCCACATTTTTAGTATTGTTACTAGGTGGAGGTCTTTTAAAATACATGTCCCTCAATCTCTTTAAAAGTCCTAAGAGGTAGGGCTGTGATGGGCTTTTACATCTAGATGGTAAGAATGGGACTAATGGAAGTCAAGTGATTTGTTTTAGTCATACATTTAAGAAGTGCTAGATCTGGCAGACAAACCTGAGCAGCATTGGAACCTTGATTATTAGCTTCCTTAATTTTGATATACTATTGTCACAGGTAGGGTTGTATAGTGATTGGTTAAATATTTTACCACTTACTAGGTGAGTGAATTACTTAACTTCATGTCTCAGTTTCATCTAACATGGGAATTAAGTAATACAGTCCATAGAGAACAATTGGCACAGTACTTTCTACATAGTAAATACTCTGTGTAGTATTATTGTAACATTGATGTGTAACATTAAGTATATAGGCAATACTTTCCACTATAAATTATTACCTATTTTTCTTCCTAGAATGAATCATTTGAAGTTTTAAACAAAGATTCAAAGCCTTACAAGTCAACTCTTAAAAGAAAAGCCTGTTTTACTCATTTTCGACTGCTTCTTCCATCTTCTTCCACTACTCTCTAAACAGTGGCTTGGACAAAGTAGCTATTCAATGAAATATTTTTTGAATTGTTTAAATAAAACAAAATATGGTTACTTAAACTACAAATCCATCTAAATGTTTTCTATCAATCAATACATAATTATTTATATAAATCTTGAAAAGAAGGGAGGTAGAAAAATATACAGAAAAAATTTCTAAATGGTAATAATATAAGCTTCTGTGTGAGTGCCAGTAAACTGGCAGTATATTCTGAAATAAATTGTACCAAATTATAGGATGAAATATATTGAATGTAGCATGATTAAAACGCATACTACTTGAACTGCCACCTTTGGAAGCAGAGAGGTAAGCTAGGTGATGGTGTTCTCTATGACAATTGAGGAATATCCACGTTTCTATTCATGGCATAATCTGTTTTTATTTTAATCAAAATGAGTGGGGTTATCTTTCCTATCAAAATAAGTACAAGAACTTTCTCATTTTTACTTATTGTTATAAAATACAATGTATATATGTTGAATGCTCAGAGTGAAGAGAGCTAGAAGTTATTTGCAACTTAACAAAGAAATCAGGCAGGCAGAATTCTGTAGACAGTAATGGGGTAACCAGTGTCCTCTGTAAGAACAAATATTTAAATGAATTTTTTTCTAGTGACTTAATAGAGACATAGAGTGAAAGCTATGAGGCTTGTGATGGTTTTGAGGTTTTATAGATTCCAGAAACAATCATATTCTTAAAGCTAATCCATTCCTGTGGGTGTAGACTTACTGTGGGTGGGACCTTTTGATTAGGCTATTTCAGTTGACGCATATCCCTGGTGGGTATTAATCGTCTTACTGGAGTATTACAAGGGGATGAAACATAGAGAAAATGACATGGAAGCAAAGAGAAACACCCAGAAGCTCAGAAAGTAGCAACAGAGTAAAACAAGGGTCATGTCATCTACAATAAGGGAAGTAACTCTTTATTTCTCCATGAGCTATCTTAAAGACTCCAATGTCTACTACTACTTGCATAATATATTTTTTCTATGCTTTCATTTGCAACCTTGTTATGTCTTTGAATTTAAACACAGTGTAGTTGGTCATGCATTTATCCATTCTTCCAAACTATGCCTTTTTACTGGAGAGTTTAACCCATTCACATTTAAAGTAAACACTGATAATGTGGTACTTTCTCTTCCATCTTGTCTTCATAAGTCATATCTTTTTTTACCCTTATTTGTCATTAATGCCTACTTCCATATTTGTTTTTATTTATGTATTTTACTATTTTGAATTTCTTTCTGAATATATTTTTCATGTAGTTTCTTTGTGACTATAATGGGTTTCAAAATTATTCATTTTAAATCTATGACAATCATATTTAATTTGATGCCAACTTATCTTCAACACCATACACATGCACTGTTCTTATACCCATCCATCCCCCACCTTGTTTTTGTACTTGTTACAAACTATATCTTTGTACGTGTATCTCTAAAATTATAGATTTATGAGTACTTGTAATGCATTTGCATTTTTGCACCTGTAAGAAGTAAGAAGTTGGGTTTCATAACAAAAAATACAGTACAGTAGTACTAGTATTTATAATTACTTATGTAGTTACCTTTACCAGATGACTTTATTTCCTTATGCTGCTTTGATCCACTGTGTTGGATCATTTCCTCTTAGTCTGAAGAATTCCCTTTAGCAATGCTTGTAGGGCAGATGTAGTGGTAATGAACTCCCATCATTTTAAATCTGTTAGTGTCTTAATTTACCAAACATTTTGGAGGAGCCTCATAAATGACAGAGCTGACAGAGAGAGAGCTGATACAGATGCCAATACTTAGAGAAAAGAGACACAGATGTTTGGAGATGCTTGGAGCCCAGCAGATGTCTCCATGAGATGTTAAGCAAGCCAGAATCTGGAGAGAGTCATGGGAAACCAAGAGATGAAGGCCAGCCCTGGGGAAGTAAAGTGAGGAACCCCCACAAGAACAGAGGCTGAAAGCATCAGAGCCCAGGAGCAAGAGACCAGCAGATGCCAGCCACATGACTACCCAGCTAACAGAGGTATTCCTGACTTATAGACCATCTCTGAATTAAGTTATCTTTACTTGGATGCCTTAGTTTGGACATTTTTATAGGCTTAGAACTGTAAATGTGTAAGTTCTTAAATTCCCCTTTTTAAAAGCCATACCAATTCTGATATATTGCATTCTGGGAACTTACTAACTAATACACTGCATTTACTGGTATGCTTGATGGTGTCCCACAGGTCTCTTAGACTCTTTTTTTTTTCTTTTCAATTCTTTTCCTTTCTGATCCTCATTGAGAATCATTTAAAATTTCTTGTCTAGAAATCACTAATTCTTTCTTCTTCCATATCCAATATGCTGTTGAAAATATCTATGGAAATTTCATTTCAGTTATTATGTGTTCTTCAACTTCAGCATTTTTCTGGAGAGGTTTCGACATTGTTCAATCATTGTTTCCTCATATCCTTTAGTTCTTACTCTTTGCTTTCCTTTATGTTCTTGAGCATATTGAAGATCATTTTTAAAAGTCTTTGCCTGGTATGTCCAAATTCTGGTCCTTTTTGTTAACAGTTTTTCAAATTTTTTTTCTTGTCCCTTTGGGTGAGCCATAATTTCTTGTTTCTTTGTTTATATTTTAATCTTTTTTATTATTTTGTGTCTTTTATTTCCTTTCTTAATGTAAGTCTTTTCCTCTAGGGTATAAGTTCTGTAAGGCATAGAACTATATCTTTTTACTTTCGCAGCTCCATTCCTTAGCACAATTGCCTCTTGCGTGGTAGATTCCATATATATATATATTAAATGAAATAAAATTAGGAGCTATATAATGAAGGATTTTAGTCAACGATGAGTATAATCAACAAGCAGAAGGGAGATTCCAATCCATTTACTAAGGATATTATTCATTTGTGCTTGATGTGGCAAGAACTATAAGAAGTTAAGGTTTATCAGATGGTAGACTGTTTCTCATCCTCACCCACACAGTGATCAAAATTCATGGCTGAGGTCATCTCATTAAGAAAGAATGAATGAAAATGCCGATTAAACAAATAGAATAATGTTTGGAATGAAGTTCCAGATTTTTCTAGAGAAAGGTTAAAACTTGGGAATCTTAAAAACTCCATATTACAGTTTAAGTTTGAATATTTCTCCTTAGTGATTAGATATATTCTGATATTATTCATGTAACTTGTGCATTCAAGACACTTTCAACTATATTTTTCTTTCACAAGGAACCTCCAAAGTGGGCATATTAAAAAAAAACAATGTTTTTATATGTATAAACTGTTTGAATGTAGTAGAGGCATTTTGTTGTTTCTGTTGCTAAGAAAAATGAAATTAAGCAAAGAAAAATATGCCGCCTCATTAGTTTTTAGTAAATTATATATAAATGATCCAAGAATTATGTTGAAATAACTGTTCTGAATATGTCTCTGACCACGATTTGCATTAGAGTTCTTGACAAATATATGAATGACAAATATATTTCAGAGCATAGCTGACCTAACAAAAAGTGTAGCATAAATCCCCAGAGGTAAAAATTGAAAAGGATGTTTCTATTAAGCGTTCTATGTTGAACTGAAGCTGCAGCTTCAACTTGAACATTTTTCAATTTCATTAACACAACAGCTTAAATTTTAATGGTTGCTTGAGCCACAGGTGATGAGACTTTCAAACCCACCCACTGGAGTTGAAATGATGACCTCTTTAAAAGTTGACCATGTCAATTGCTAGAATCTTAAGGAAAGTATAGCTAAGAAAATATTGCATGCCCCTGGCTAAAGGAGACATTGAAAAACTGTCATGGAAAAATTCTTACTTAAATTTTTAAGTATGCAGTCCTGACTTGCGCTGTAGCTTAGATGTTCAGTTTGACAATACCTATGGGGTCCAAATAAATTCTAATCTAAATAAATAAATGAATGAATAGAAAGATGGATGAATGGATAAATGAATGAATAAAAGCAGTCACAGGTTGGAGAACAAGTCCTAAATCTAGACAATAGATGATTTTTTCACTCAACAAAAGCAAGTAATAGAATTAGATATCCAAGCATGTCTGATATTGCAATTGGAATGTTAATAAAAATAAATGTTTGAAGTTTTTAAAGAAATACATTTTAGAATTTTAAAACATGTGCAAGGAACAAAAGAATATGATAAAATAATAAACACCTTTGTAGTTAAGAAAAAAATGATTTCAAAAAACATTAAAAAAAATGGGATTAAATGCCCATACATAAATGTATGGGCATATGATTTCCACCTGGGGTATGTGGAGAGCTGGAAAGAATGTCCCTACCTAACTTATAATTAAGAAAAACTAGACAGCCAACAAATTGATGACTTTTCTTGTAGCAGTTGGATTGATGAGGCTGCAGGAAAAACAACTGGCCCAAGATATAATGAAATAACATACATCTGCAGGGAAAGACAAGGCCCAAGCATGGACCAGCTTATGTTGGTAAGAAGCAGCTTAATACTAGTGAGAAAAGCTCAGCTAACTGACTGGAAAATTGGTGATGGTGGGCCAAGTGTGCACTGATGAGTGAAGGTGAAAAGCTGTTGGGTCAAAAAATATAGTGATCATGTATATATTTTTGCAGGCTGTTTCTCCACAAATCTCACTGAAGCACATAGAAAAGATTAGGAGCATTCCTAGAAGTCCCCACCATCATGCAGAACTGCATGCAGGAAGAACAGCAGCCACCGTGGGCCAAAATTCTGCTGGGATTGAATTCCCTTATTTTCCCTTTAGGACAAAATCATCGTTCTCTAGGGCAAAGGGAAAAAGCACTGTTTTCTGCAGAACATTTGTGAAAATCCATTTCACCGAGGAGAAAGAAATAGGAAATCATAATGCTCTACCCTTGGGGAAGTATCATGAATAATTCTTATGATCAAACTGTGCTAGAGGATGGGAAGAAACAGTAAGTAAATCATGCTTTTCAAGACCTAGAGACATGATGCCTACCTGCTTAAGATCAGGGCTTTTTCAGAATGGAGAACATTTTCATCCCAACTGTGATACTATCAAATATCCTGTAACAAGTCACTTTAAGAAATAGACCTCTTTTTTGGGGGGCCAACTCGAAGATAAGACCTAAAATTTACAGTAGGCCACACATTAGGGAATAAACACTCTGTAAAATGAGCCCCCATTTCAAAACAAGATATACCCTAGAGGAAAGACATCAGCAAGATGGCAGAATGAGACACTCCAGGATTCTGTCTCCTCACACAAGCTTTAAACAACAAGCAAAATTTGGCAGAACCACCTATTTCAGAGGTCTAGAAAACAATTAGAAGGCTGTAGTTCTAGCTGAGCACCAAATTAAGAGAAAAGCAATTTGAAAACAAGATGAACACCTCATGGCACCTTTGCTGGCCCTCCTTTCACTCTCTCCCTGGCCCAGTGAGAGCTAGCCCATGCTCCCAGTGTGGGTCTCTGGTTCTAGTTCTGGAGGAAGCAGATTAAACCTTCTACTTACAATAGGGTGCATGTATGCCTCTCTGTTCATCTGTCTGGTGGCAACTGAAAGATAGAACCAGGGCACTCATTACAAGCTTGCCTTCCTACAACTTTCATTGCATGTAGAGGTGGCTTACAGAGCTCTCTACAGAATGTTGTAGGAAAAAAGTCAAATTGCAACTTCCTGTGAAAAAGGATGGCTTGCTGTAGTACATATCGTGTAGCCCCAGGAATGGGAGGAAACACTATTATTAGGAGAAAAGGGAACATTTAGCTTCATGTAAATGAGGAATTCCTAAGGCTGCATTTTCAGGCTCAAAAGAGGATGCATGCTTGGAAAATACTGGGGATATCTTACATGTTTGCTTTGGGCTGTTTTTTATGTTCATTGCATCCCTGGTGAGTTTTTCCAAACATTTGAAGAAAAATTAATACCAATTCTTTTCAAACACTTTGAAAAAATTGAAAAGAAAAGAATAATTCCTAACTCATCAGGCTAACAACATCTTTCAGACTAACATTCTACTAATACCAAAAGTAGATAAAGATATCACAAGAAAAAATATATAGATTAATATCATTTATAAACATAGATGCAAAATTCTCAACAAAATACCAACAGATCAAATGGAATGTCACATTTATAGACTTATGCATCATGATCAAATGGGTTTTATCTCCAGAATGCAACATGGTTTAACATAAGAAAATCAATGAATGTAATATACTTCTCTAATAGCGTGAAGGAAAAAAAGAACACATTGCAACTTCGACTGACAAAGAAAAGACATTTGCCAAAATCCAGCACCCTTTCTTGATAAAAACATTCCAAAAATTAGGAATGGAACATGATAAAGAGCTTTTATGAAAAACTCACAGCTAACATAGTAATCAATGGTGAAAAACTGAAAGACTTCCTCTTCAGATTAGAAGATAAGGATGCCCACTTTCACCATTATTTGTCAACATTGTACTGGAAGTGTAATCCTGAGAAATTAGGCAAGAGAAAGAAATCAAAAGACATCCAAATAGGTCAGGAAAAAGCAAAACTATCCTTGTTTGCAGATGACATGATCTTAGGGTGCTGGTTCGAAATTGTTGTATACCAGAGAAAAGCAATATTATTTTAATCCTAATCCAATCTTGTGGGACAGCCATGTTCTTTTAATCCTGACCCAATATTATAGGCTGGGATATCTTGATTAGGTTGTTTCCATAGAGATGTGACACACCCAATTGTGGGTGGAAATTTTTGGTTAGATGGAGATGTGACTCCACCCATTCAAGGAGACTCTTTATTATTTCGCTGAGGTGTTTGAGAGAGCTCACCAAGAGAGAAAGTGTTTGGGACTGACACAGGCATAGACATTTGGAGCTGACATAAAAGGCCACTGGAATTAGACACTGAAAGCAACACAACCCAATCAGGGAGCAAAGGACCAGGAGATGCCAGCCAAGTGATTTCCCAGCTGACAGCAAAACCCCCAATAGATCTGACTGGCTTTTCTAAAAAGAGGTGTTCTCTTGTTGGTGCCTTTATTTGGACATTTTTCATGGCCTTAGAACTGTAAATTGTAATCTAGTAAATCCTCTTTGTAAAAGTCAAACCATTTCTGGTATATTGCATTCTGGCAGCATTAACAAACCGAAACACCTACTTACAGAAAATCCTTAAGAATCTACAAAAAAGCTCCTAGATCTAATAAATAATTAAATTCACCAAATTCAGTAGGGTACAAGGTCAACAACAACAAAAAAATCAGTGATGTTTATATACACCAGTAATGAACAATACAAAAAGGAAATCAAGTAAACAATTCAATTTAGAATAGCAAATAAAGAAATAAAATACTTGGGAATAAATTTAACCAAAGATTTAAAGAACTTGTGCATGGGGAATTACAAATCACTACTGGTGGGGCTTGGAAGGGGAATGAGAAGTTAGTGCATAATGGGTGCAAGGTGTCTTTTTGGGGTGATTTCACATTTTTGAAGCTCATTGGTGGTGAGGGTAGCACACAGCATTGTGAAGGTGATTCGTCCCACTGAATTGTATGCTTGGGAGTGGTCTAAATAGGAAGTGTGCACTATAAGTGTGTTTGTGTGTGTGTTTATATATGTATATGTATCTATACATATATGTATATATATAACAGCACAATTTAAAAAGAGAAAAGAGGAACAAAAGATGGTCTAGGGGATTTGAAGCCTGTGGTTCACTGAGTATAATCATAGCATCAACAATCCTAACATCAGCTCAATACAGAATTAGGTTTGCAAATTCTCTGTATAGACGAAATAGCACAAGGTAACGCATACTTATTTCAAGCCAATTTCTGCTATCCTATAAAAGTATGACTTTCAACAAAAAATTACATACCATGTGAAAGGCAGGAAAAATCATTCCAAGAGGCAAAGCAATCTTCAGAATCCGACTGAAGCATGGCATAGCTGTTCAAACCATCTGATGGGTCATTTAAAATCTCTACAATTGGTACATTAAAATCTCTGTTGAAAACATTCTACAGTATGCAAGATCAGAATGATAATTTTAACAGTGAATTACAAATTATAAGAAAGAATTTAATGGAAACGTTCAGTTTTTTTTTAAATGGAGATGAATAATGCCTTCAACTGGCACATCATTAAATTTCAGGGTGCTGATAAGTCTATAGAGGGTGGGCAATGGTGGCTCAGTGGCAGAGTTCTTGCCTGCCATGCTGGAACTGGGGGCTCCATTCCAGGTGCTGCCCATGTAAAAAATAATAAATATGTCTATAGAAATTAACTATATAGTATCACAAAAGGAAAAAGTGAAAAAAAGTGCAGAAAAATGGAGCATCCTAGAGCTATTGGGCAATATTCGCCAGTCTACCATACATGTAAATAGACTTCAAGGGAATAGTGAGAAAATGGAACAGTAAATGTATTTGAATAACAGAGAATTTTTTACAACTAAGGCAGACAAAAAAATCACAGATTAAAGGAAATCAAAGAAAAAAGCTAAACGAAATACTAAAAACAAATCCCGGGACATACAGTAAATATTCTGAATATAAAAGACAGAAAAATCTTAACATTTTTCTTAACCAAAAGAAAGGACATAGTACGTATGGAGTAACTGATAAGAATTATAACAGAATTCTCTTCAGAAAAAATACAAGTTAAATAGAAAGGGTATGAGAACTTCAAAGTTTAAAAAAAAAAACTAAAAATCATTCTACCCAGAATTATATGCTCAGAATAAATACCTTTCAAAAATGAAAAGAGCAAATTTCAAATAATCAAAACTGTAGAAATTTTTTGCCATCAGATATAGTCTATAGGAAATGTTAGAATTTCTTCATGCAGAAGAAAAATGTAGCAGGTGAAAATGAAGGACACTGGAAATGAAATTAATGAATGCATAATAAGATTCATTTGTTCTTATTTTTAATTATCCTAAAATATAACTGACTTTCTAAAATAAAATAGATGTAATATTTGTTTAGAACAGAAATAAAAGTAAACTATATTACAATAACACAAAGGATGGGAACCATGTTAAAGAATCTATTGTTTTATAGTCCTTAATCTGTGCCTGGAGTGATATGATGTTACTTGAATGAAGACTCTTAATAAAGATGAGTATCGTAAAGTCTAGCACAACACAAATACTTTTTAAAACTTTATAATATTAAATCATTGGAATAGAAAAATGTAACCACAAAAAAATGTTCAATGACCCCCCAAAAAAGGCAGAAAAAATAAACAGAAAACCTAGAAAATATAGGAAACAGTAAGCAAGGTGGTAGATTTTAATATAAGGCATGAATAATCACATTAAATTTAAATTGCCTATAGACAGCAGTTAAAAGACAGAATTTTTTGTAGGAGTTGAAAAATCAAAACCCATCTATGTGCTGTCTACAAGAAATCCACTTAAAGTATAAAGATATGTGTAGGTTAAAAGTAAAAGGATCATAGAAAGGCATCCCAAGGTCATGGATTGGAAGAATTAGTCCTGTTAATACGTCAATGTTACAAAAAGCAGTATACAAAGTCAGTGCAATCCCTATCAAAATTCCAGCAGCCTCTATTGTAGAAATGGAAAAAACTGATGCCCAAATTCATATGGATCTTCAAGGGCATTTTCAAAACAATCGTGAAAATGAACAGAATTGGAAAGTTGCACTTTTTTTTTAGTGCAATCTCAAATTGCAATACAAAGCATCAGTAAAAAAAGCAGTATGGTGCTGGCATAAATATAGACAAGTAGATAAATGGAACAAAATTGAAAGTCTGGAATTGGGCCCACACATCTATGGCCAATTGATTTTTGACAAAGGTGGTAAGTAGATATGGAGAAAGAATAATCTTGTCAACAAATGTTGTTGGGAAAACTGGATATCCACAAGCAAAAGAGTGACATTAGATGCCTACCTCACACCATACAAAAAAATCAACTCAAAATGGATCAAGTACCTAAATATAAGAACTAAAATTATAAAACACTTAGAAGATAACATAAAGACAAATCTTCAGGACCTAGAATTTAGCAATGAATTTTTAGATAGCCCACCAAAAGCACTTGCAAAAAAGAAGTAACAGATAAACCTGATTTCATCAAAATTAAAAATAAATAAAATTTTTGCATATCAAGGAAATTATCTAGTGAAATGTTTCCCTGTAGAATTGGAGAAAACAGCTTCAAACCATACATCAGATCAAGTTCCAGAATATATAAGGAACTTTTGCAATGCAACAACAAAATCAAACAATCCAACTAAAATACAAAGGACTTGAGTAGACATTTCTCCAAAGAAGGCCTACAAGCAGCCAATAAACACATGAAAAGATGCTCAACGTTATTAGCCACCGCAAATCAAAACTACAAAAATACGACTTTACACCCACGCAGATGGCTATTATTAAGAAAATGGAAAACAAGAAGTATTGGAGAAGATACAGAGAAATTGGGACTCTAGTACCTTATTGGTGAGAATGTAAAACTTGTGCAGCCATTTATTTCAACATGTTAGAGAATTACCACATGTCCTGGAATGTCCACTTCCAGGTTTATACGAAAGGGGAATGCAAATATTTTCTCAAACAGAAAAACGATATCCCCAAGCTGGAACAACTAAAGCATCCATCAACAAATGAATGGCTAAATGTGGTATATGCACTCAATTGAATATTACTCTACTATGAAAAAGTGATGTTCTGAGATATGCTGCACATGATAGAAACTTGGAAATGTTATACTCAGTGAAGTGAAAACTGTATGGCTTCCCTCATAGTAGATAACTAGAAAAAGCAAATTCTCAGAGATAGAAAGCAGACTTAAAGTAATCCAGAGAATGGGGAAAGGGGGAGTGCTTATTTGTAAAAATAAAAAATATATATATTCAAATAAGACCTAATAAAGTCAACCCTAAGCACAAAAAATGACAGATGTTGAAAGTTCCTCAGTGGTCATGGTCTCACTGCAAGTGCTGTTCTTGAATAAAACTGAATTCTTCTTCAAGACATGAAATGAGTATTATGAACCAAAGCTTTTCAAGCAGAAATTCTATTTAATAGGGTATTTGACAAAGAAACTCTTAGAAACTTCTTTATCAATATTATTTCAATTTTCTTGTAATTATTCCACCACGAGTCAAGACAGAACCTAGAACTTATCAACTTTCTAAAGTTCTCTTAGATTATTAGAAGGGTCGTTTGTACAGTTTTCAAAGCAGAGCGGATGTGATGAAAGTTCCTTGAGGAAGTTAATTTTCTTCTTTAAGAAAAGTAAAATGATGGAGAAATATGTACAATGGAAATATTAATTTAAAAAATCTGGAGTAGACATATTGATTTCAGACAAAATAGACTTGGGAACAAATAATATCAAGGTTAAAGAGGGATACTACATAACAATAAGGGCTCCTAGTCTACGAGAAACACAAAAATATTAAATGTCTATGAATGAAAGCCCAGAGCTTCAAAGTGCTTGAAATGAAAACTGGTAGAACTGAAAAGAGAAGTAGACAAATGTAAAATTATATGTGGAGGTTTTTCACACTCTTCCTTCAAAAGCTGATAAGACCATTAGGCAGACAGTACAGATACAGAAATCCTGTAAAATAATATGAACCAACATGATTTGACAGTCCACCCAAAAGAGCAGAATACATACTCTTCTCAAGTGTACTTGAAATGTTCATCAATGTAGATATTCTGCATTCCTTGGCTATATTGATTTCAGACAAAATAGACTTGAGAACAAATAATATCAGCGTTAAAGAGGGATATTACATCATCAATAAAGGCTCCTATTCTACAAGAAACATAAGAATACTAAATGTGAATCACAAAAGAACAAAGCTTCAGAGTGCTCTGATACCTTCCTTGACGGTTTCACTGTCACCCACCTCCTGCCTCCCTCTTCCACTTTAAAGGACTCCTGTGATCACATTGTGCCCACCAGGACAATCTCCCTACTTTGAGGTCAGTTGATTAGCAACCTTGATGCCATCTATGACCTTCATTCCCTTTTGCTGTGTACACCATATTCACAGAATCCAGGGATTACTACGTGGACATTTTAAGGGCCATTATTCTTCCTACGATGCAGATAGATGGTTATCCAAGCCATAAATAAAACATTTAAGGCTTTTCAATATTTATATGTCTGCATTATGCTTTTGACATTTTGTATAATTGTATATTAGAGGTAAATTCTTTCAGCTTCTAATGTATATTTAGAGGTGGATGGAGTTCAGCTCAACCTTAGTATTAATTGATAGTCTTACAAAATTCTCTAAGATTTCTCTAACACTAGAAACATGGCTTCAGCACTCTTGTGTTTATCTGTGCTAAAAATTTTATTTTGCCAAATGCCAAGGAGATGAGGGTGATCTCTGGAATTTATCCACTTGAATAACTTTTGAAAAATTTTGACTTTCATATCACTATCACACTTTAAGAGGAAATATAGAAACTTCATATCATTCCTTCAATAACAGGGGCATATTCTCATTGTATATGTAAATTTAAATATGATTCTAATGTTTCGCTCATGAGAACAGCAGCATTACATGAGCTATTCCTCCGAAGAGGTCCAAAGCCTGAATTTCTTATCAACATTTCATTTAAAGCTAGATGAATTACTAATAGCTCATAATTAGATTTGATATCAAAGATCTTGTAAGGTGTTGTCAGAAATCTTGGAGTCATGTTAAATGCAAAATGACTTGCTATAGAGTATCTATTTAGTAGGTAGCCAGGGGACTTTAATAACACAGTCTTTTAAAATATGTTACCGAATTTATATTTTAGTATATTTAGGCACTTATTGAATATTTGATGCATGAAATAATTTTAATATTGATTCCCTGAATGATTTAAGGTTCAATTCCAATAGAGACTTTATAGAAAAAATGTTTTACCAGAATTTTATCAGTAATATTTTGGCAGCTCTCTATCTCCCTCCCCAACCCCAATAAAAGAAAGTTTGAATATTTATAAAAGCTAACCACTATTATTTTATAAGGTGATTATATTCATGAAAGGAAATTATTTTAACCCAATGCCTTCCTTACTGGTAGAGTCAAAATTTCCATACTATTGTATAATGCTAACCTCTGTGAAGTACGTTTGCTCTCTGTTATCAATAATTTAAGGTAAGGGGGTGCAAGGGTAGTTCAGCGGTTAAATTCTTGCCTGCCATGCGGGAGACCTGGGTTCAATTCGTGGTCCATGCACTTCTCAAAAAACAAACAAACAACAACAGCAAAAATGAACAAAAAATTCAACAAATAATGCTGTGATAATGGGATACCCACATGGAAAAATAATGAAATGTGACCCCACCATACAGCATACAAAAAAAAATTTAAGGTAATAATATTTTTCTCCCCTCATATCACCTGCACCAATGTGACAACATCTCTACATCTGCCATGAATTACAATGTGAGTTTTGTATATACAATAAACAATTGAATATTGTTTAAAGGCAGAATTGCCATAATTATTCTTGTTCTGAGCATCTCTGAGATGAAAATTTTTTCACTCATGTTTTCTTATTTATCTTTTAATCTATAAAATCTTGTCATTATATTCAACTGATTTTTACTATTATAAAGGCTTCTAGGAACTATGGTCATACATTCATGTTCAACAATATTTGTTGAATGTCTACAGAACGAAAATGAAAAAGGTCATGCATTGACTCACATTTCTTGACAGAATATTTATATTTCATATTTTATTTACTCAATGTGGTAGACAAATCTGAATCCTTTTATGGGGTAATGACATGTTTACAGTTTAGTGAAACTAAAGCTGTAGAAACGCTAAGGAGAGATTTGAGATTTGCTTACTTTCAGTATACTAGGCACTCCAGAAACAACAACAACAAAACAATTGAAATTGATGGGTTTCTAGTATCTTGTCTCAACAAATATTATCAAATTATTTAGAATGACTAGAGCTTCTAAAATATTCTTTGTTAATACTTTCTAATATTTGCTTATATCAGTGACTCTCAATTGGGGGCAACTATGCCCCAGAGAGATATTTCGCAAAGTCTGGAAACATTTTTGATTGTCATGACTAAGAGGTTGGGTGGGAGCTACTAGATTCTAGTGAGATCAGGGATACAGCTAAATATCTTGCATCATACAGAACAAAAAGTATTTGGTTTGAATGTCAATAGCACCAAAGTTGAGAAATTCTCACTTACATGAACTGAATATAAACACTCTATGGATACACATTAACATATAGTTAATAAACTAAAGAAGAAATAAGTGGATATGCTGGGTTGAATTTTTTTATATGGAATTAGTTCAAGGCAGGCTAAACAATTGTTTTGTACATTTAATATAAAGTATATAATATTTCTTCACATTTTCCCTCTGATTGTTACAGTTTTATTAAATTACAATTGCAATCAGTTAAAACCATTAAGTGCAAACCTTACTGGCTTCTCAAGTATCCAAGGAGACACAGCTGGAATGAAAACAGATGGAAGGTGTAAATGAGAAGATTCAATTAACATTTTTCCTTCTAGTAAAAGTTTCACAAAGAAAATCCCCAGGGATTGAAAATGAGACCTTCAAAATATGGTGGCTTTTTACCATGTTCAGAATAAAATCTTTTTAATATCTTTTCACTGTCATTTGCTTTTCAGGCCAAGCCTGTGTCTTTAGGGTCAAGTCATAAATATGGGAACAAAAACATTCTAAGTTCAGAGCAACAAAATTACAATATATTAGAAAACTAACCAATTTAGTGGCAGCCTGATTCTCTCAGGAGTCTTTCTCTACTCCTAATGGCATTATAATTGTTATTATAAAATTAGAGTTGACACTATGATTCCTAAGAATGAACATCATAAAAACACACCATTTATTATAGTGCTAGTAATTATCCTGCTGTGCCTTCATCAACATCTAAAGGGATCTATGAAATGTAGTTAATTAGATCCATTTGGAACATTCTTATTTTGAAAGTTTACTTCCTTCAATGCTAATTTAAAATATACTAAAATTGAACTTGACCATTCATAAGGCTAAGATTGTTTTCCAGCTGTCAGTTGGTGATGAACAAAGAGCTGTAAAAAGGTTAGGTGATGGACTTGAGGCAAGGCTGTGCATTTATTTTTTCAATTATTTCAATTGGTTCTCAAAATGTTTTTAGATAATTTCAGAAGAAAACACTGGATTTATATGTGCAGTAATTAGTTGAACTATTTCAGATTTCAAGAAAAAGTTCAAGATTTGAATTGCAGTAGAATGGAGGTAGAAAAGCACATAGGGAGATAAGGAAATGCAAAAAGATTCAGTAGTAGCTGTGTCCAAATAGCCAATCTAATATGTTTCACCATTCTCACGAGTCAGTTTTGCTTGTCTCTGTTTCTACTATTTGATACCACCATTTCTACTACCATTACTTCCTAAGGGGTCTGCCTATGGGCTTCTGGGCATCTTATACCCTCTCTTCTACTTTAATGGATATGCCTTTCTCTGTGTGATTCAAACTCAGACTCCCCAAGGAGAAGGTTCTGTCTACAATGGTGATACGAAAACCAGAAGAAAGAATTGCTGGCAGTCAGTTTTTAAAACAGACCAGTACACAAGGACCTGGCTCCTTTCTTGTCCAATCCATAGATGACTACCTAGGGATCAAAAGTCAGTTCTAGTCCTATAGGTTTGATTCAGGTTGCAGGTTAATGGAAATAAAGTAGAGTAGTTATGCAAACAATTGCAGGCATCTTTGTTCATAAATGAGCTGTGATTGTGACATACACTCAAAACTTCACAGGCTTCTTTTGCATTTATCCAATAACATAATTGGGATAATTCATATTTCTGACATCATGGTAAAAGATTTTATCCTGAAGCATGCACATTTTACTTCAATTAAGCTATCACAAAGATGGCGAGAAGAAGATATTATCAGTACTGTGTAAGTGCTTCGTAAAACAATCATCAGTGTACCTTACCTCCCACTCATTACAAGTCCCACAACTGGAATATATCATACAAAATTTCACTGAACCTCAGAAGTAGGTAACATATAGCTGAAATTATTTAGGGATGGAGTATGAAAGTGTGCAAGTAGTTTAGAAGTAGATCTTGATATAAATAACCAAACACAGCAAAAAGAATCACATTTTCAAGGAAAAATAATGGATAATGGTAAATGGAAAATGGGAAATTTTTAAAAAGCAAAGAGTATGGGTAGGGTTTACCAAATATCATTATGGCATGGCTATCTTTTGAAAGTAGAACTTACACATTTGGTCAAAGTAAATGATTGAATAAGATGAATTTGTTTTGTAAACTAGTGAAAGGGTACAGGATGAAAGTATGTATATCTGACGCCCAAAAAGTGTATGATAGATCATCTATAAAATTTTGATTTTTCTAGGACACAAAATTTTCAGGGTGGTTACAGGAGGGACAATTTTCAATTTAATAATAATTTCTTTGTTTTTGCATTGAAACAGAGTATTGCACTAATTAAAAAAATCGATATAACTGTATTTTCTCATTTTTTAATACACAACTCATTTTGCGTATAATACCTGTTAAAATTGGAGAGATGCTAATACTTCATGGAACACTTTGGAAAAATTCTATACTAATATGTTTGCAGGCAGACACTATGAATTATTACATTAGCCTTTAGTTTACATCATTAATGATTATGTATAATAAACTGATGACCTCGTATTCACCCTAAGATGATAATATATGAAAACCAAATAATATAAACAAATTCCTTTCAAATCCAGACTAATGATCCTTTGGTTACATTTGGAAAAATAATACCTATTTTTAAAATCAACAGAAGAATAAGCTATTTATTTAAAAGATGCAAATGATACTGTTTCCATATTGTACATGTTAATCAGTAGTGTAAATCAGAGCTAAAATTAAAAAATGATTGCTGAAAATATAAAATATATCAATGCTGCAGATAGACTATAAGGATAAATATCATATAATAGCTAATATTTAAAAAAACAAGCTTTTCCATATTCAGTTTAGGGAATCACCCTTCAGAAGACATAAGGATACTGTTTAATGAGTCATTTAACCTCTATCTTTAAAAATTCAAATTATTGTTCTTGTTAATCCCTAATTCCCAAACCTTCCTTACTAGCCAGGAAAGACTCCTCTTATAGCTGAAAGTAGATTGCAATAAATAACATAAAAAGCGAAACATCTTATCACTTATCCATGGATTTAATTATACAGTTATATAATTGTCAGAACGATTGATTCATTATTCCGTTGTATTTAAAAGGCAGTGATTTTATTGCAATTGCTGTACACATTATATATTTTGTTGTTGTTGTGAACACTTTTTGAAAAAGGGTATGTTGGTTTCCTATGGATGCTGTAACAAATTCCCACAAATTTAGTTTCTTAAAACAAGACAGATTTATTCCCTTGGAGGTCAGAAGTCCAAAGTGGTTTCACTGAGCTAAAATCAAGGGATGAGCTGGGCCAACCACACCCAGAGGCTCCATAGGAAAATCCATTTTCCTGCCTTTCAAACTTCTAGAGCTGCATTCCTTGCATTTCTTAATCTATGGCCCCTTCCTTCATCTTCAAAGTAAGCAGTATAGCATGTTTAAATTTCTCTCTGCTTCCATCCTCACATCGCCTTGTTCATCGTGTGTCTGTGTGTAATCTCTCCCTGCCTCAGTCTTATAACCCTTGTGATTCCAGTTAGGGCCAATGAAGACAACCTAGGAATCTCTCTCTCAAAATCCTTAACATAATTGCATCTACAAAGACTCTTTTTCCATATAAGGTTATGTTTACTGGTCTCAAAGATTAAGACCTGATATTTTAGGGAATTATTCAGCCTACTACAAACAGCTTCTGGAAGACATCAATATGTTTATAATTAGTTAATTATTTTAAAAGTGACAAGAATAATTATTACCCTGTGCCATTCTATAAAGTGTACTATCCACTGTCAAAATGTTCAAAATATTTTTTAAAATGAGTTTCTCATAAATTTTGATTAAAAATGATGAACTTTTAAAATTGTCAATCTCTTAATTTAAATATTGAGCAAAATAAAATGTTTTAATTTTTAATCAATACTTATTTTCATTGCTAATCTTCTAGTGTTGCTCTATTGGAGGAAAGGAAAGCAGGATGTCATAAAGCTGTTTAAATGATTTATGTTTCAAAGGGGTGAATGACATAATTCCATTTGCCTATTTGAATCCATGGTTCTGCATGAACTAAAAATTAAAATAATGGTGACAGGGCAAATATTCAGGAAACTGTTGCAGCCAATTTGGTGATAGAAAATAGGGTCCTGAGTTAAGACAATGATATATGGATGGAATGAATTCAACAAATTAAAGGAATGTTAAGGAAGAGAGTATTTTAACAATTTTATTCATGGCTTATGATCTGAGTAGGAAGATATGGGCTGGACATGAAATATGATGTCATTAGCATATAGAAAACAATGAAGGTGATTGGAAATGATATACATTAAGATAAACAAATGATTAAGAACAGAGCCACAAGGAATTAGTATGACCAATTAAGCAATATTTAAAAGAGGAAAAGTAGTTTTTAGGAAGATAACTACAAAAACAAAGAATAACAATTTTGGCTTTGTTAATATTCAGGAAAGTTTTATTCATCACAAAAAAAAGTCTTCTGACTAAAAATAGTCACTGAACTGAGAGGAATGTGTGCAATGCATGTGTTCAAAATGGATTTTGTATTCAGAAAGATAAAGACCCCACACACAGTAAGAAAAGGTTGGAAAATTCAAATATCTAAAGGACAAAAATATAATCAGTTACTTCATTAAAAAAAGTCCAAATACTGACATTTGATTCTCAACATTGTTAATCTTTAGGGAATTGAAATGCAAATTCAAACTCTCTAGAAGCCATTACACTTGCACTACAATGGGTAAAATTAAACGGGCTTACAATACCAAGTTTTGATGAGACTGTGGAACAGCTGGAACTCATACACATCTGTGGGAGTGCAAATTGGTCCAACGTCTTTGATAAATTGTTTGATATAAGTAAAGCTAACAGATGAGAATAGAATCACTCAACAAGGTTGTGCCAGTTTGAAGCTGTTATGTACCCCAGAAAGTCAAGCCCTTTTCACTGATCCAATCTTGTGGGGGCAGCTGTGTTTCTTTTAAACCTGATTCATTACTGTCGGGTGGAATCTTTGGATTGTTTCCATGGAGAATAGACACACTCAATTATGGGTGTGGCCTTTTGATTAGATGAAGATGTGACTCTGACTCTGCCCAATCAAAGTTGGTCTTGATTAGTTTACTGGCATCCTTTAAGGAGGAAACATTTGGAGGAAGCTTAGAGCTGACAGAGACACAGACATTTGGAGATGCTTGGAATGTTGACAAAGAGCAGATGCCCAGAGATTGGAAATGCAGAGCCCAGCAGACATCGCCATGTGCCTTTCCATGAGATGTTAAGGAAGCCAAAACCTAGTGTTGTGTCCCAGGAGGACTAAATGAAGGCCCACAGGTGCTTAGAGAGGAAACCAATGGCATCAGAAGCTGGAAGCAATGGAAACAGGAACAAGGACCAGCAGATGCCAACCATGTGCCTTCCCATGTCACAGACCATCGGCCTCTCTTACGTCAAGGTGTCTTTCTTTGGAAGCCCTAGTTTGGACATTTGTATGGCCTTAGACTGAAAACTTGCAACTTAAATTCTTTTTTTAAGAACTGTTCTGATTCTGGTATATCGCATTCTGGCAGCATTTAGCAAACTAAAATCTAATTGGATATATAGAAAGAAAATCTAATATATATGATGCCAAAATTTTTCTAAAGAATATTCAAAGAAACTGTTCATAGTAGCTGAAAACAAGAAATAGCATACAAGCTCATCAACATTAGAACATATAAACAAATTGTGGTTTTTCATACTAAAAGGTTACAAAGTAATGGAAATAAATGTCATCTACTCCTTGCAATAGAAATAATAAATCTCACACAATAAAAATCTGTGCAAAAATAGTCAGGACCAAAGAGTGCATACTGTAAAATTTAAATTATATGACTATCAAAATCAGGTCAAATTAATCTATGTGCTAAGAGATCAGTATATTGTTTATTTGGTGGTCAGTAAACATTAATTAGGAAGGGGAACAGCAAGTCTTCTGGGGTGCAAGAATAATTTTATATCTTGATTTGAGTATTTTTAGAATTGTATATATATATGAACAATTCATCAAAACTGTACACTTAAGATTGTTTATTTTATTGTAATAAAAGTTATATGTTAAACTTTAATAAAAATGTAAAAAGCAAGAAATACAAATAATAAACATTTATAAATCATTTCTCTGTACCAGGCATTACTTTAAGTGGTACACATTTATTAACTCAATCCTCACAATAATCCTATGGTACTATTATGCCCAAATATGGTTTTTGCCTCATTGAGGCATAGGGAGAATGCATAACTTGCCTAAGGTAACACAGGTAAAGCTGGAGCTCAAACTCCAGCAAAATTACCTCTGAGTGCAGAATCATAAACACTATACTATACCTTACTTTATAGAAAGACGTGCTGGTTTGAAACGGTTACATATCCTAGAAAAGCCATGTTCTTTACCCTAATCTAATTTTGTGGGGCAGACCTATTGTTTGGGTGGGTTTTTTTTTTTTTTTATTGATTTGGATCCATGGAGATGTGTCCCACCCAATTGTGGGCAAGACATTTTAATTAGGTGGTTTCCAAGGAAATGTCATTCAAGATGGGTTGCTTACTGGAGTCCTTTAAGAGGGAACCACTTTGGGAAAAGCTTCAGAGCCAACACAGAGACCACTAGAGATGCAGAAAGAAAATGCCCACAGAGAAGCTATTTGAAACCAGAAGCCAAAAGACCAGCAGATACCAGCCACATACCTTCCCATATCGGTCTTTCTGGAGTCAAGGTATCTTTATCTGGATGCCTTAGTTTGGACATATTTATGGCCTTATAACTGCAAACTTGTAATTTAACAAATTCCCTTTATAAAAGCCAACCCATTTAAACTAATTTAATAAATTCCCTTTATAAAAGCCAACTCATCAAAGGTATATTGCATTTCTGGCAGCATTAGCAATCTAAAACAAAAGAAAATAGGAGTTATAAATGCATGAATGTATATGTAATTGTTAGCTTCATGAGCATGACTCATTGGTTGTAATCATAAACCATCTTTCTTTATTTCACCCAGTGTCCTATTAATTTTGTTCATTGTGGCTCCATTACTTCACTGGTAAATCTAGATTAACATACACACAATATTCATTTACTTTAAGTTGCCCGATAGCATCACAATTCAGTAATTAAAATGCCCAATCTCAGGTGAGAATCAGAGCTGAAAATCTGACTTAATTTTAGGCTTCTTCCCTCTCCCCAAGTCATGCCTGTTGCAGGCAGGCTTCCTGCTCTGAAGTGAGGAGATCCTGGATGACCATGTTTTTCTTTCCCCACCTACTGGTCCCAGCATGCTGAATTTTGTTTCAAGAACCATTAAGAATTGGAACAGTTCATATTTGGTTAATAACATTATGGAAACTGAGCAACCTTGCTCTCTGGGATTGCCGAAGCTTTGCAACTGGTCTTTCTGGATTTGTCTCCCACACCATGGTTCATTGCTTGGAGTAAATGAGAGAATAAATCCAGCCAAAAGGCCCAGAGGTAGCCCTACTCAAGTCCAAGTAAAAGCACAAATGAAGCCAGATAGCATATTTCTAAATATTTAAATGTTATAAATTAAGTTTACAGAATGGTTAAAAAATACAGTATATCAGTTTAGCACAGGATTGATGTCATCACATGCTGACACAACAGACCCTGGAAAAATCTCCCCTAGAATCAGCTCAAAAAGGAACAAATTCCACTTTCTTAGAACTCTGGAAGATAATAGAGACTGCAGAAGGGCCTACATAAATGTTGAATCAAAGAAAATCTAATCAAGCTTCCAACCTATAGTACTGATTAAAAGTAATCATAGGGATTACTTTTAGGGATTAAAAGTAATTGCTGCCTCCATGAGATGGAGTCAGGATTAAAACATGGCTATTCTAGGGTACATAATCCTTTCAAACCAGCACACCTGGAAATCTCCCTACTAGGTATATACCAGAAGAATTGAAAGCAGGAACTTGAACCAATATTTGCACACCAATGTTCACAGCAGCATTATGCACAATTGCCAAAAGATGGGAGCAACCATTTTGATGAGTGGTTCATCATCATCATTTACCACATTTTGATGAACCATTCATTGTATTACATGCAATGGAATACTAATCAGCCATAAAAAGAAATGAAGTCTTCAGACATGCTACAGTGTGGATGTACCTTGAAGATATTAGGTTGAATGAAATAAGCCAGACTCCAAAGGACATATATAGAGAGATCTCACTGATATGAAATAATTAGACAAGCAAACTCATAGGGTTAAAAACCAGGTTACCAGAGGCTGGGGTTGAGAATAGGGAATTAATGCTTAATTTATGCAGAATCTCTATTTAGGTTGATTGTAAAGTTTTGGAAACAGATAGTGGTGATGATAGTAAAATATTGTGAGTGCATTAACAGCACTGAATTCTAAATGTGAATGA
The DNA here is from genome assembly GCA_004026745.1 of Myrmecophaga tridactyla. Taxonomy (NCBI): domain Eukaryota; kingdom Metazoa; phylum Chordata; class Mammalia; order Pilosa; family Myrmecophagidae; genus Myrmecophaga; species Myrmecophaga tridactyla. The sequence goes on along the minus strand of PVIY010026893.1, from coordinate 4,344 downwards.
AATGTAACATTTATGTGGTATATATGTGTGTATTAAAATTAAAATTAAAATATAAAACATAAGACTGTATAACACAGTAAACCTTATTTTAAACAATGGACTGTTGTTAAGAGTACAAGTATAAAAAGTTCATTCATGAATTACAAATGGACCACATTAATGCAAGGTGTTAATGATAGGGTAGTATATGGGAAAGTACAACTAATGTGAGCCATGGCATATAGTTAATAGTACAATTTTAATATTCTTACACCACTTGTAACAAATGTGCCATACCAATGCAAAGTGTCAACAATGGGGGACAGTATAATAGGATCACTGTATTTATTTACCTGTAAACCTACAACTTCTATAATTAAATAAAATTTATACAAAATATAGTACACCATCCTAACTGGCCAACCCTTGAAGACAAAACACAACAAAATTTTAAATATATAAAACTTCCTCTCATAATATTTGGCAAAATATGAGAGGTTGTTTTTTATTATTGTCCATGTCACGGTATATTTTTGATGGTCAGGCAATGTTTGGATCAGTAATAAAGCAAAGATACAGAAATCATAGAATTTTATATTTCTCATAAAATGTACTTTTCTCTACTTAATTTCAAAGAAAACACTATGTTGTTTTCTCAAGATTTTCATATACTTTGTACTCTAAGAAATGACCTAAAGCAGTGGTCAAAAAAACTTTTTTTGTAAAGTGCTAGATCAAAAATATTTTAGACTATCAGGGGCATACAATCTGCAACGACTGCTGAACCCAACGTCAGAGCACCAAAGCAGCCATTTCACATTGGGTAAACAAATGGGTGAAATGTGTTCCACTAAAACTTTATTTATAAATCAGTCGGTGCACTGAATTTGGCCCATGGGCCATATTTCATAGTTTGCCAATCCCTCATAAAAAGTATTAAAATATTAAGTCTAATTGAATTCATAATTTACCAGTCTTTAATGTACTGCTAAAAAGAATATAATTTAGTGAATGTAAACATTTTCTCAAAAGGTTATTTTTTCATTTATGTGCTCCAGTGAGTTCTTGTTCACAGTGCTAAAGAATAGGTTTTACATTACATTCTAGACATACACACATAGAAATTTGAGGCTAGCGTGAATCGTTTTAGTTTGTGAAATTCCTCAGACACCATATGCTATTTTTTGCAAAAACTACCCTAATTTGTAGTTACCTCTGGAACAATGAATTGGAACACAAAAAGATGCAAGAAAATGGAAATGATACTTCATTATGCAAGTTTCTTTTGAATTTATGCCCTCTGAAAGGAATGATTTGACAGGTTAATTAACTTGTCTGTTCTCTTACCCAAGCTCTTCTGCCATTCAAATCCTCCCTGTACTCTGAAGCATCATCTTTCTCTGATGTTGGCAGCAGTACAACTCACAGACCTTCGTGGATGGCGTTTGGATGCAACTGCCTTTTGTTTTGAGTGCATGAAGCAAGAGATGGGGAGAAATATTCCAGTGTTTTTCAGGAGGGTTAATGCTTCAGGTTAAGGCTGACCAGTGCCAGTGCCTCACACGGGATCCTGAGTGACAGGGAAGGGAGCACAGCTAGTCAATGGTAGATGTAGAATTTACCACTGAATTCAAATGCCAACAGTACCCCAAACTAGTTTCCCAAGCCCACAAACTATCTTTGCAAAAGACTCATTTGTGGATCTTAATATATAATAAATCTAATGTGTATATGTATACCAACACACACACACACACACACACACACACACACAGAGGGATTGCTTTATCACTGGCCATTGCTGCATGGTAGGTTTTGGGTGATGGTTAGAATATACATACAAGAGACTGTCTTTAAACAAAAAAACAAACAAACAGGCATTTCTTCTCTAAACCCAACTTTGGGAAATACGGAACTGGAATATCAGAAAGGGAATTGCTAAGTCTCTTAAATCTACGACGTCATTCAGGCCTTACAGAATATTGCCTTTGCGAAGGGAGCCTTAGTCACCCTGGCTGCAATACGGTATTTGTTGCTCCAGGGGATGTCAGCCAGATTCTAGCACCCTGCCCTCCAGAGGCAGTAGTGAGAATGGTTACAAACTGATTAGCTGCTAAGGCCTTAAAACTTTTTAAGGAGCTGAAATGTACTGTTGTGAGACCAAACAGCTTGAATAGCTACCGGAAATTGTGGGAAGCTATTGCTTCTACCCTTGGGGGAAGCCATATCATCTTGTTCTTGTGGATAGTATAGCTGCTTAGAACTGGTGGCATCCGCTTACCATGAAAGCCATCCTTGATATCTCTACGGCTAACAGATACTAATGTGTGTGTTATCCTGTGTTTCTCTGACTATTTTTTTCTTATTTGCTTTTGCAATTATCTTCTGAATTCTATGAGCTCCCTCTGTATATACGCTTCTAGAGGGTAGAGATTTTGCTTCACTAATCATTGGATCCTTAGCACACATTACTGCGCCTAAAGCATGATGGTGCTCAATAAAAAAGGAAATAAATAAACTAATAACTATTTAATAAATATATATGCTTTCAGCAAGAACCAGCTCTTTCACTGCCTACTGCATCTGAGAGAGGCTCCCCAACAAGAGCAGGAGCAAAGAGAAATGTCCTTCCCATTGCTGGAAGCTACTACTTGAAAGGAGCTGCCATTTCAAATAACAGATTGCTATGTTGGGGGTAACTGAAGGCTTTGAGATCTCTGCCATTCTAAGAGATGCTTTCTCTATTTTCTGGACAGAGGGTAGAAATCATTGGCATTTCTAGATGAGGCTTCTTCTTTCCTTACATATTAATTCTCAAAAGGAAAATTTATACGTTGGTATGGGAAATCCAGGCCAACGGGAAAACTTGAGTGTATAACCTGGTTTCCAGATCCCTGATAACACAAGTCAATATAATGAGAGCATAAGGTCAAATGAGCTTTGAAAGTATATCAAACTATTTTAAAACATGGACTATATGCCAAGTGTTTCTCTGTATGTAGGTCATAGGTTTCTGTAGAGATTGAGAGAGTCTAAGGCAAAAAAGAGAAGTTTCCTGCGAAGGCTTATACTATTGCACACTTCAGCAGCTGCAAATATACTTAAAACACTGATCTTGAATTACATTAGATTGTTATTGAAAATTGTCTCAGAACATTTGCTTTTTTGTACTCATTTTATTCTATCATTAAATTCAGATTTAAAAGCTTCCTGGCTTCTTTCTCCAGGCACCCCCCCCACCCCCACCCCTCACCCTCTTCACCTCTATCCACTCCACCTCTTTCTCATTCTCCTGTTTTACCTGCCATCTGGAACCACTTCCCTGCCTCTCTGGACTTAATTGACTCTTTTCAAATTGCATCTCTAGCCCCCATCTCTCCTGTCTGCCTTATGACTCCTAACCTTAAAGAAACAATCAACCTCTTTGCTCTAAGCCTTACCGTTTCACTGTGCTGAAGTTCTTGTCCTGTGCATCCTCTCTCGCTCTCCACCGCTAAAGTGGCTATTGGTGATCTGTATGCTGTTGCTTGTTCCTCTTTTATTAAGGAAACAACTGCAAATGTCATTGCATTGTTTTGGATGCACGTGTACATGCGTGCAAAACCACATAAAGCGTATTTAATTGTGTTGTGTCTTATATAATCAGTATGATTCATTCAAGTAAAACCCATTAAGGAAAAATTGCTCTCTAAGGGTTAGAATATTGCACTTGGGTGGCTTCCTCTTGGTCAGGAAGCAGAGCCTGAACTTCCTTGTTTCATAATTGGTTTAAAAAGCTCAGAGTGTGTTTCAGTAGGGCTGCAATTTGTAACATGTACAAAACCTTACAGAAATGTTCAGAATTAGCGTGCCCATCATGCTTTTTTGAATACTATTTTAAATTAAATTGAGTGATTAAAAAATGAAAATGAAAGATCATTATGTGTTAAAACAATTAACTATCTTAAAATATCAGATGAACAAAACAGTTGTTTATAAATCATTTATCAAACTATGCATAGTAATTTTTTCTTGCATTTATGCTCTATTTGGGAGAAATTGTCTTTTATCATGGGGATGAGATACAAGTCTTTGTTTATTGCTTAGCTTTTTTTTTTTTTTTTTACCTCATCGGTCAGTCCCAAAGAGTTTAAATAATTTGATAGTGGTGTTGAGAGAATACATGTCCAATCTCCAAATGAAGCTTTAATATGAGTAAAGATATTGTTGTCAGTGTAGAGTTTCAGATGCTGATATGCTGTTCTAATTTAATATCCTTAAATATCCTGTTTTGAGGATGAAAATTTCAATATATGTTGAAAATCTATAATGAGATCTTAGGAGCTTGCAATGATCTGAAGAAGATAATATCAGGCTTCATTTTAG
>PVIY010026892.1:0-34829 GCA_004026745.1 Myrmecophaga tridactyla | reverse complement strand
TTGTCTCATTTCACTCTTCCCCCTTTTGGTCGAGAAGGTTTTCTCAATCCCTTGATGCTAAGTCTCAGCTCATTCTAGGGTTTTTCTCAATCCCTTGATGCTGAGTCTCAGCTCATTCTAGGATTTCTGTCCCACGTTGCCAGGAAGGTCCACACCCCTGGGAGTCATGTCCCACGTAGACAGGGGGAGGGTGGTGAGACTGCTCATCATGTTCGCTGGAGAGAGAGGCCACATCTGAGTTACAAAAGAGGCTCTCTTGGGGGTGACTCTTAGGCCTAAATTTTAAGTAGACTTGACCTATCCTTTGTGGGGTTAAGTTTCATATAAACAAACCCCACGACTGGGGGCTCAGCCTATAGCTTTGGTTGTCCACACTACTTATGAGAATATCAAGAATTCAACTTGGGGAAGTTGCATTTCTCCCCATTCTCACCATGCTGGTTAAGGGTCCATTGATTTTACTGAGTTTCTCAAAGAACCAAGTTCTGGTTTTATTTATTTTCTCAATTGTTTATATATTTTCAGTTTCATTTATTTCTGCTCTAATCTTCCTGATTTCTTTCCTTTTGTTTGCATTGGGGTTAGTTTGCTGCTCTTTCTCTAATTTTCTCTAAGTGAACAGTTAATTTCTTGATTTTTTTCTTTTTTCTTTTTTAATATAGGCATTTATGGCAATAAATTTCCCTCATTAAACTGCCTTTGCTGCATCCCATAAATTTTGATATACTGTGTTTCCATTTTGATTTTCTCAAAATATTTATGATTTGTTTTGGAATTTCTTCCTTGACCCACTGGTTGTTTAATAGTGTGTTGTTTAGTCTCCATATATTTGTGAATTTTCTGGCCCTCTGCCTGTTATTGATTTCCAACTTTATTCTATTATGATCCAAGAAAGTGTTTTGCATAATTTCAATCTTTTTTAACTTTATTGAGACTGTCTTTGTGAGCCAGCATATGGTCTGTCCTTGAGAATGATCCATGAGCAATTGAAATGTATATCCCGTTGTCATGAAGTGCAATGTTCTGTAAATGTCTAAGTCCAGTTGATTTATTATATTGTTCATATTCTCTGTTTCCTTATTGATTCTCTGTCCAGATGTTCTATCCAGTGATGAGATATTATGATATTATGATAGAGTTGTCTACTTCTTCCTTCAGTTTTGTCAGTGTCTGCCTCATGTATTTTAGACTATTCTAGCTTGGTGCATAATATTTATGACTGTTAAATCTTCTTGTTGTATTATTTCTTTAATTAATATATTGTGTCCTTCTTTGTCTCTTTTAACTGCTTTATATTTTAAGCATAATTTGTTGGATGTTAGTATAGCTCCCCTGCTGTTTTCTGGTTGTTATTTGAATGAAATATCTATTCCAAACTTTCCACTTTCATCCTATTTTTTGTCCTGGGGAAAAAAATAAGTCTCTTGTAGACAGCACATAGATGGGTCCTGTTTTTAAACCCATCCTGCTAGTCTATTTCTTTTGATTGGGGAGTTTAATCAATTATTCAAAATGAAGTACATTCTTCTACCATTTGGTCTTTTGGCTTTTATATGTCACATGAAATTTTTTTCCTTATTTACCTTTACTGATAATCTTCATTTCTACATTTTTCTCCAGACTTCTCTCTCCTGCCTTTTCCTCTACAGGGAGCCTTCCTGCAGTGCTCCCTTTAATATTTTTTGAAGAGCCCAGTCTCTTAGTCACAAATTCTCTCTGTGATTGTTTGAAAATATTTTAAACTCCCCCTCATTTTTGAAGGACACTTTTGCCTTGCATAGAATTCTTTATTTGCAGTTTTTCTCTTTCAGAAACTTAAATATATCATACCATGCCTTTGCACCTCTATGATTTCTGCTGAGAAATCCACACAGAGTCTTATTGAACTTCCCTTGTATTGGATGGATTGCTTTTCTGTTGCTGCTTTCAAAATTCTCTTTGTCTCTGACATTTGACAATCTGATTAGTGTTTGGTAGTATGTCTATTTGGATCTATTGTGTTTGGGTTATGCTGCACTTCTTGGATCTGTAACTTTATGTTTTCCATAAGAGATGGGAAATTTTCAGTGATTATTTCATCCACTAGTGTTTCTGCTCCTTCTCCTTCTCTTCTTCTTCTGGAACTCTGACAAAATGTATATTCATGCCCTTCATGTTGTGATTTAACTCCCTGAGATTTTGTTCACATTTTTTCATTCATTTCCCTATATATTTTTTTGCATGTTGGATTTCAAATGTTAAGTCCTCTTGTTCTTTAATCCTTTCTTCTGCCTCCTCAAATTATTGTTTTAGGTTTCCATTGCTTTTTTTTTCCTTATCTCTTCTACTGCGCCTTTCATTCTCATAAGTTCTGCAGTTTGTTTTTTCAAAATTTTGAGTTCTTCTTTATGTTCACCCAATGTCTTCTTTATATCCTTTCTCAACTCATTGGTATGATTTTTGATGAGAGTTTGCATGTCTGTTTGAACATCCAGAATTAGTTGTTTCAACTTCTTGAAGTGTTCATTTGCTCCTTTGACTGAGACATATCTCTGATTTTCCTAGTATGATTCATTATTTTTTGCTGGCTTTTAGGTATTTAATTTCCTTAATTAGCTTATTCTGAAGGTTGTTTTCACTCTTATCTAGGGCTCTCTTGCTGGAATGCTTTTTTCTCTATCTGTTCTTTGACCTTCAGTTCAATTTATTCTAGATCTCTAACATAGCTTCTTTTTAATTGATCAGAATTTTTCAATTCATGTTTTTCTGTTTCTTGCCCTGCCTATATGAAGTCTTTTTTGAGGAGGTACTTCTCAGATATTATAGGCTGCAGTTTCTTAGATATTATAGGCTCCAGTCAGATTTTACCATACCAGACAGGCCCATATCTCAGGAGGAGAGAGTAGCCAGCATCAGTTTCCCCTGAGGGTGAGACACAACAGGTTTTCAGACTTTCCTACGAAGCCACTAAACTCTGTGCTTTTCCTATCCTGCCCAGCTTGTGGTGCTTTTCTGTCTGCAGTTTCTCACCTGCTTAAAGTGATGCAGTGCCTTTAATTTCAGCAGACTCTCCCTGCCAGGTGTGTGGCTGAGACAGAGGCAAGGCAGTAGGTCAACTTTGATTCTGTTTCTCCAGTCCTAGGGGCCTGAATTGTTGAAGGAGGAATTACACTTGAGCTGGAATCTGACCCTTTTTCTTGGGGAAGTTACATACTTTAGGGAATTAACCCCTTTCACCTAACTAGTCACTTTGTCTCTCAGACATGCCTTAGTTCCACCCTTTCCTGAGGCAGTGTTGGAGTCTGATAGTGCTTGTAGTTTTAATGAGCTGCTTAAGAAGTCAGAAAAACAAAAGGCCTTATCAGAGCCTGATGCCTGCTCCTCTGTTTTGCCAATCAAGAGCTTGAGTAGGTATGTGGCTCTATGTATCTATTAACTCTATTGGCCCCTTTTCTTGGAGTACAGCAATTTTCCAATATTTTGTATTGTCCAGCTCAAAAAGCCCGTGTTATTTTTTTCCATAAGCTCCAACCCCTCTCTCCAGGGGCAAAAACTGGTAATTCCTTTAGTGCTAATCCAGGTTTATCTGTCCTGGGGCCTGTTTTCTCAGTAGTCAGAATGTGTTAATTAATTCTTTAATTGGAGCTTTGTTGTGTGAAGCCCTTGCTACTAGTAAAGTCTGTTTCCTTTCCCCTTGGGGAGCCAGTCTGCCATTCCCATGGGGTAGGGGTACCGGCATCCATCGCTTGGGGTACTTATAGTTCTGTGTGGGATCTCAGCTGTTCCACCTGGTCCACACTGGTGTATGCTATATGTCTGGTCACTGGTATTCCCTCAGCAGTTGTTCTTTACCATTCCTGGCTATTTAGTAGCTGCTCTGGAGGATGAACTTAATTCCATACTTCACTATGCCTCCATGTTGCCCCACCCCAAATATGACCACTTTTAATATGCTTTTTTCAGTGATTCCTCAGAGACCTACTACCCTGGTACAGGAAAGAGTACATTTGAAGACAGTATTTTATGTTCAATGACAAGAAATAAATAGTTTTGAAGTGAAGCACAAGGATTAATTTGGAAAAGATATAAATTGCATGCGTATATTTGTCTATTTTTTCTATAAGTTTTCTTTCAAAAAATATATATAATTTAAATAACCTCAGTACCATTTCTGGTATCTTCTCCCTTTTTAGGTTGACTTGGCAATTTAGCCTTTTTGAAGGCATTAACTACTCCTCATAATGTTGCATTTACTTGGCACTTTAGAAATTGCTGCCCAAATTTATTTTATATATTTGTACAGATTCTGCAGTTTATGATACTGTTTTTGTAGAAACAAATGCTGTTTGTATATATATGAGATAAGTATTTTATAGTATTTGCTTACATAGTTCCTGCAGACTTCAATGCCAAATTTGTACTTGTACTTTTATAGAGTTGTGATGATTTATTATTTGTATGGTAAAAAGAAAAAATTGGACCAAATCAATCTGCAGTTGATATTCTAAAATGAAAACCCACACAGAAACACCATCTGAAGAAAGGGCCAGGTGTTATCACACCCAAATTTTGCAAGCACCTACTCCCTGGCACAAACACCTTCCAGTACTGTGATTCCAAAAGCGAGTGATAGATTTCTCAAGTGGGAGGGAGGAGAAGAGACTAAAACTTGATTAAAGGAGCTTTATCGTGAGGCTATGCATTTAGGCTGATGCCTAAAATGGTGACAGCACTGAGCATGGGAAGGGGTACAGCTTATATAGGATGGTTGGTGGTTTAGGGAAAGGGAGGTGGATATTTATTGTCTAGTTTGGGAATGAGGAATTGGCAGGTGACTCAAGGACTTATCAGAAGCTTTTAGTTCCCAGAACTGTAACTACCAGGGGGGTGATGTTGGATAAGGAACATTGCAAGACTGTAGCTGCTGGGGCTGTAACTGCCAGAGGGTGGAGGTTGAATAAGGCGAGCTATTACAGGAATGTAGCTGCCTGAGGGTGGATGTAAGAATGATCATGGGACTGCCATGTGAGCAGGGGTAGCCTTGGTTTTGTAAGGGGCCTCCTGGAAGTTATGGTTGGGGCTTTAGCCTAACATTCCAGCATTTTCTTTTTAGATTTCTTGCAATGCTCAGGGCAAAGGTCTATTTTCTGTATCTGCTTCTGGCTGGTGGGGGGCACAGAACATTCCCTATATATCATCACAGGGCAGTGGCTGGTATTGGTGTTTTTGTCAGAGGAGTAGCATGTCATTGACCGCCTGATTCGTCATCATTTGGATGGATCTGTGAATAAAACTGGTTAAGAGTTTTAAGGGACAGGGCTTAAAAGTGAGGAGGGATATCTGGGCAACAACTCTTTAACTGCCTTAAAGATGAAAAGGGGCATTGTTATTTAAGGGGAAAAAGGGATGATATGATGTATCTTGTTGTTATTCATGGAGAGTCCAATATTTCTGGGCTTCAGATCTTCTGTGGCATTGGAACAATTTAGAGATTTTAATTTTCTGAAAAGCAAAATTAATAAGTAAAATTTTATAGAGCACAGGATATTTTTCAGAGTTTCCAGGAACACTGTTTGTTGGGGTTTGCTATATAGTGGCATAAGAGTAACCTTCAGAATGACCTCTCAACTTGATTTGAAATATCTTAGGCATTGAAACTCTATTTCTTTTCCCCTTTTTGATCTGTTAATCCACAACAGCAAGGCAAGGCTCATCCTTGGAACTTATGTCTCATGATGACAGGGACAGTTTTGTTCTGTGATTCTAGGTCTAGTTATGTCCTGCAATATAAGGGCCAGTTATGTCCCATGATACCAGGGCCAGGCTTACCTGAAAATAATTTCCTATGTTGGGGGGGAAGTTCAGAGTTTGGTTTAGAGAGAGACCACATTTGAGCAATAGCAGAGATTTTCTGAAACTGACTCAGGCACTAATCATAAGTAGGTTCAGTTTGCTATTAAAGAAATAAGTTTCATAAGGGCAAACCTCAAAATAAAGGTATTGGCTTATCAAATTGGGGTGCCTCTTGCTTAATAAAATGTCAGGAATTCCCCAGGTGGGGAAGTTTAAAAGAAAAATTTTTTTCTAGTACCCTCAAGGGGCTTTGCAAACATTTTTCATTTTGTGCCCCAAATATTCTAAAATGCATCATTACATAACATTCATTTATACAGAATATTAAGATTTTATTCTTTATTCCAGGTTTTATATTAAAGTGGAGTTAGATTATTTAAATAAACTGACTAGACAGATTAAATTGGATGCTGTCTGCTACTTAAAACTTAAATTTTGGATAAAATAAACATTTTTCTCTTTATCTCACAAAAAGTTAAAGCTTTAAAATATAGACAATATATTTTTACTTTTTATATTGATTGACCATAGTTTTAACTAAATTAGTTTCACCATATCTTTAATCAGAGTTTGATCTTTTTCAGTTCTTTTTTTTTTTAACAGTTGCTGTATGGATCCATGCTGACTTTCAGAGCTGGAGAACTAAATCTGAGTTTTTGGTGTCACACGGACACTTAAAGTTCCAGAAAATTGCTAGTTATATAAAGAGTAAAGCATTTTAGAATTTAAAGGTAACAGTATAAAGCTTACAATCTGAGCTTTAATTTTTATAAGCATTTTAAAATGAAGCTACTATTAGAAATAAAACATTAGATAGTTGTTTTATATTAGCAAACCATAGCACAGCTTTTGTTCTGTTTTACTTTTACACATTTACCAGTTATGTTAATTAACAGATAAAATATAACATATATTTGTCCTGCCTTTAAAAAAAGATTTTCCTTGTTACAAATGGGGTTCTGACTTACAGCTCATCACAAACACTTTTAGAGAAGTATTAGAGCAAAGCAGTGCAAATGATCATTTGCAGTTTCTATGATCTGTAGCTTTGTAGGAATAATTAAAGCTGTGACTAACAGCACCATATCATTGGTTAACATCTTACAGATTATTTTTAGGATATAACATGGACAGTGAGACATTGTCAGACTTTTAGGAAGTTTGTCCCATTTTTAAATATATGAATAATATTATTTTACCTATACAAATTTAACAAGCAACAGGACAGAAAATCTTTATAAACACTGTAATATTTACCAAACACCTCCTATGCAATAGGTTAAATTATTTTAGCACCTTGCTTATAAGAGGTGAAAGAAAAATTATTTATAATTTTTCCCAGAAAAGTGAGAAGACATGTATCTTCTGAAATAAAGGATGAAATGGACGGGAATATTAATAAGGATATTATTTTAATGTAAAATCTTTGTTTTCTAAACAAAGTACTCATATGGTTAAGAAAAGAAGTTTTTAAAAACTTTACATTAAGAACAGACTAATCAATCCATGTTATTTTAGCAGGGGGAAAAGGAATACCTGGCTTGATACAAAAGCTTTCTTTCTGAAATATATGATAAACAGATTTATTAAATTTTGGTCAGCACTGACTATGACAGACAGAATACACTTTCATAAACTACTTTTTACAACTCTCTACATATAAAATTCACTTCTGCCAATTCTATACTTTCTGTACCCATTCAGGATTTGTAGTCAACAATGACTATAGTGAACAAAATTCATTCTGTTAAACATTCTATCACCTTCTGTGCTGGATTGAAAGGATATGTGTCATAAAAAAGCTGTGTTTTAATCCTGTTCTGTCTTGCGGAGGGAGCTGTTTCTTTCAATCCCTAGTTAGCCTGTAGGTTAGAAGCTTGATTAGATTATCTCCACAGAGATGTGACATACCCAGTTGTGGGTATTAACCTTTATTTAAAAAAATTTTTTTGGGACTTTAATTGGCATAACATTAAATGTATAAAATTAATTTGGGTTGAACTGGGATCTAAACTATATTTAGTGTTCCAATCCATGAACACAGTATGCCCTTCCATTTATTTAGGTTTTCGATGATTTCCTTTAGCCATTTCTTATAGTTTTCTGTGTACAGGTCTTTTATGTCCTTAGTGAAATTTATGCTTAAATATTTGATTCATTTGATTGGTACTGTATGTGGAATATTTTTCTTGATTTCCTTTTCAGATTGATCATTCCTAATGTATAGAAACACTACTGATTTTTAAGCGTTGCTCTTGTATCCTGCCACTTTGCTTTATTCATTTATTAGCTCTAGTAGCTTTGTGAAGATTTTTCAGGATTTTAGACATAGAGTATTATGTCATCTGCAAGCATTATCTACATTATTTTGGTGGGATCAGTAGAAATCTTCCATTTCTGATTTCATTTATTTGCATCCCCTCTATCTCTTCTTTTTGCCAGCCTAGTTAAGGGAACATCAATTTTGTTGATTTTCTAAAAAAATAAATTTTGGTTTTGTTGATTTTATTGTTTTTGTATTTTCAATTTCATTTATTTCTGATCTACTCTTTATTAATTCCTTTCTCTTGTTTACTTTGGGGTTAAAGTGCTGTTCTACCTCTAGTTCTTTCAGGTGAACAGTTAATTCCTTGAATTTTTATTTTTCTTCTTTCATGTTTTTCTTTTCAACTCTTTTTTTTTTTTTTTTTTTAACATGGGCAGGCACCGGGAAATGAACCCGGGTCCTCTGGCATGGCAGGTAAGCATTCTTGCCTGCTGAGCCACCGTGGCCTGCCCTCTTTTTAACTCTTTTATTGTTTAGTATAACATATACACAAAGCAAAGAAATAAAAAAGCAATCGTTTTCAAAGCACTCTTCAACTAATAGTTACAGGACAGATCCCAGAGTTTGTCATGGGCTACCATATAGTCCTCTCATATTTTTCCTTCTAGCTGCTCCAGAATATAGGAGGCTAGAAGGCTTAAATATTTTTTATCACCACAATAGACTTTTTTCTTTCTTTTTTATGTGAAAAAATAACATATATACAAAAAAGCAATACATTTCAGAGCATAGCACCACAATTAGTTGTAGAACATATTTCAGAGTTTGATATGGGTTATGATTCCACAGTTTAAGGTTTTTGGTATTAACCTTTGATTATAGGGAGATCTGACTCCACCCATGCCAGGTTGGTTCTTGATTATTTTACTGGAATCCTTTAAAAGAAGAAACATTTTGAAAAAAGATTGAGAGCCACAAGAACCATGAGAGCCCACACAGCTAGAAACCTCTGGAGATGAAGGAAAATGCCCCTGGGGGAGCTTCATGAAACAAGAAGCCTGGAGAGAAAGCTAACAGACATTGCCACATTCACCATGTTCACCAAATTCTCAAAAATATACTGCAATTGTTGAATTTGTCCCAAGTGTAAGTCTAAGAAAATTTTTCTGTATTTATTTTTTAAGATTTTTCATTTTATTTACTAAAATCTGATTAGATTTTATTCATTTATTCATATTTTAAGGCTATTTGTATTGTATTCTGGATATTGGGGGAGGGGATGGGAAAGTGTTATTTTCTGGCAGTATTTTAGCAGCAGGAGCTGCAGCTCAGCCAGAAGATGCTGCATAGGGAGGTGGGGAGGGGAGTTAAGAAGAATGTTTTTGGCAGGATGAAAGGAAGAGCTGGGAGGCAAAGTAGAAGGAACATGTTTGGTAGAAAGAGGGAGGGGCACCTGCATAAGCCAAAGAAGGCTTGGATATATGGGACTTCATTTTTCTTGCCAAGATGCTGACAGTGGTTGTTAAGATTTAGAAGTATTTGTGGGTCAAGCATTCCATTTTCTGGCCAAAACTGATCTGTTATTTAATTTATACTGTGGCCAGACAGTATTGCAATAGAAAACTAATCTCCTAGGTCTTAAATCAGCAACAAGACAAAGGACTACCCATTTCCCATGATAGTGGATAGGGTAAGGAGAAACTCTCATTCTTAGAATGCTTAGAAACCATCAAGAGGGCATATCCCTTGAGAGTTTTTAAGTCCTGATAAGTATGTGAAGGAGTGGATATAGGTGTTTCCACAGTCTCACTCACTCCTAGGTCCTGGACCCAGCAGTGGGAGCTCTTTTCTAGTGCTAGGATTTGCAGATGTATTGTCCTGGAAACAGAGAAAGTGTGTCAGATAGAAAAGAGATGATTTGCAAGTATTGGTACTGAAGTAAGGTTTTTCCTTACCCTGAGATGATTTGCTAGTATTGGTACTGAAGTCAGGCAAGTGGGCTCCATCTTCTCCTATGGAGGTTTTGTTTCCAACCTCAGTCACAGGTTTCTGCACCAAAACGATAGGTTTCCTGACCAGGAGGGAGGAGAAGAGACTAAAACTTGATTAAAGGAGCTTTATTGTGAGACTATGCATCAGCAGGCTGATGTCTAAGATGGCAACAGCCCTGAGCAGATGTTCTAGCTTGCTAATTGCTGGAATGCAACACACCAGAGATGGACTGGCTTTTAATAAAAGGGAATTTATTTGGTTAACACAGAGTTCTTCAGAGGAAAGGCAGCTAACTTTCAATCGAGATTCTTTCTTACATGGGAAGGCACAGGGTAATCTCTACTGGCCTACTCTCCAGGCCTCTGGGTTCCAACAACTTTCCCTGGGGTGATTCCTTTCTGTATCTCCAAAGGCGTGGGCTGAGCTATGAGTGCTGAGATGAGATAGGCTGAGCTTCTTTGGCTGTGCTACATTGAGCTCTCTCATTTAAGCACCAGCCAATTAAATCAAACATCATTCATTGCAGCAGGCGTACTTCTTAGCTGACTGCAGATATAATCGGCAACAGATGAGTTTCACATGACATTGGCTCATGTCCACAGCAGTAGAACTAGGCACCTTCAACTGGCCAAGTTGACATCTGAATCTAATTACCACAGCAGGGGAAGGGGTACAGTTTATATAAAATGGTTGGTGGGATTAGGGAAAGGAAAGTGGATTTCATTGTCTAGCTTGGAAGTGAGAAATTGGCAGTTGAAGCAGGGAGTTATCACAAGCTTGTAGTTTCCAGGCCTGTAACTACTGGAGAGGGTGATGTTGGATAAGGGGAGCTATTGCAAGATTGTAGCTGCTGGGGCTGTAACTGCCAGAGGGTGGAGATTGAATAAGGGGAGCTATTACAGGAATGCAGTTGCCTGAGGGTGGATGGAAGGACAATTATGGGACTTCTATGTGAGCAGGGGCAGGTTTGGTTTTTCAAGAGCCCTCTTGGAAGTTATGGTGGGGTGTAACCTAACAGCTAGACCTGCACCGATGCTTCAAATCTTCATTTACCAGTAGGTAGGAGATGGCGGTGGAGATTGGTGCTTAACTGATGGTTCTCTTTAGCACACCCCCCTTTTTATGGAAAGTCTATCCAAGTACTTAAGTGTGTATTTAGGCAAAGTTTGTGCTTTTGATCATTTTTTTTTAAATCAACCCACAGTTTCCTTTTTTTGGCATTACTTTCCAAATGATCTGAAATTTTTACACCCAAACAAAACTTTATAAAAAGAAATGAACATCTTCATGGATCTAAAGATCTATGGCAATTCTTAGGCCTCTTAAAACAGAAAATATCCCCACAATGCAACCATTTTGTTGTCAAATTGTCTTTTCAAACTTCCCTTCCCTAGGGCTTTTGTTCCCTTTCCTGCTAACTGCTGGAAATGCAATGTTCACCATCACCACATTGAACTGCCAGCTCAACTCCCTTCTGTCTGGCCCAGGACACAGCATACTCATAACATTTGTGGCTCTTGTCCTGGAATTTGTCCCATTATGTTTTGGCTTGCAATCTAGATGCCTTAACTGCTTTATACTTTCCAAAGCTCTTTTACCCAAATATTCAGACTGGACTGGCTCTGTAATTTTCTCCCCATCCCCCCTGCAACTCCATCTACCACCTCCCACCCAGACATATGCTCTTTAAAGTAGCTTTTTATTCCTAGTGGTGTACATTTAATTTAAAAATGTTTGCAATGGATCATGCTTATTGCCAAAATTGCTGATGGCCTTTTCCTTTCATTTTTTTTTCCTTTCTTCCAATGGTACTTTAAGTGTTGAGTGTAGGTTACAACCTGTATTGTTAAAATGCAGATGCTTCTTTAGGAATAAATTTCATATATTCTTAAAAATTTTAAATTATGCGTTTTGTATTTTGTTGTTTTTGTTGTTGGCCATTTGTCAATACTCACTCACCAGTTCTGTTCACTTCTTGTCATGGCTAAAATTGGGTCTTTCTGGACAATTTTTATAATGCCTTGCCAAAACCACTACATTTGCGATGAAGGAACTGCTCATCTAAGATTCACATATGATGTAATTAAATCTCTCTCTACATTCTCATTTATTTTTTCCCACTTGTTTTAAAGGCTAATTATCAACTCAGTAGAGTGATGAGAAACTGATCAAATTGCACTTGAACTCCTACAAACAGCCTCTCCATGGACAGCTACAGATGTGCTGTCTTCCTTCTATAGGAAGAGTGACCATGGAGTTGGGGTGAGGGTTGTTTTAGGAGCATCTGGTGACATTGTGCATGTCCATTGTAAGAGCTTTTCTTTATCACAGAGACCAAGTCTGCCACAGACACTGTAGGTTCTCAACTGGAGGGCCCAGGAATTTGCCACATGCTGCACACATATACGTACATATTCAATAGTGTTGCTAATTCCCAGCAATGACATGGTAAAGCAGTTTATTTACATGGTTAAAACCAGATTTATAGTAACTTAGAAAAACTGTACTTTCATTGGTTACTAAGTCATGTGTTTGAACAACTCCCATACATTGAGCAACACTTCTTTCAGACAGTGGGCATTCTTGTCTTTTTACTGATCTCAGAGTGAAAGCTTTCAGTCTTTCACCATTAAGTAGGATGTTGGTTGTGGGTCCTCCATATATTACTTTTATCATTTTGAGGAAGATTCCTTCTATTCTTAGTTTTTAAATATTTGATTGAAAAAATTTTTATCAAGAAATGATCCTGTATTTCGTCAAGTGCCTTTTTCGCATTAATGGAGATAATCATGTGTTTTTCCCTTAACTACATTAATGTAGTGTATTACATTAATTTATTTTCTCAATTTATGTTGAATAAACCGTGCATACCTGGAATTAATCCCACATGCTCATGGTGGACAATCCTTTTAATATGTCATTGGATTCAATATATTAGTATTTTGTTGAGGATTTTTGAATCTATTTTCATAAGAGATATTGGTCTGCAGTTTTCCCTTCCTGGTGGTATATTAATCTGCCTTTGGAATGAAGGTGATTTTGGCCATATTGAATAAGTTTGGAATTGTTTCCTCCTCTTCAATTTTTTGGAAGAGTTTGAGCAGAATTGGAATTAAATTTTCTTGGAATACTTGTTAGAATCTACCTGTGAAGCCATCTGGTTTAGGCTTCTCTTTGTTGAGGATTTTTATTATTGATTCATTCTCTTTCATACCTATGGTTTTATTGAGAACTTCATTTCTTCTTGAGTCAATGTAGGTAGTTTGTGTATTTCTAGGAATTTGCCCATTTCATCTAGGTATTTAATTTGTTAATATACAGTTGTTCATTGTATTATCATATAGTCCTTTTTATTTCAGTGGGGTCCCTAGAATGATTCCCTTTTCATTTCAGACATTCATAATTTGTATCACTGTCTTTTTACATTGCCAGTCCAGCTAAAGTTCGGTCAATTTTATGTATCTTTTCAAGGAACCATCCTTTGTTTTTTAACTTTCTATTTCATTTATCTCCTCTCTAGTCTTTATTACTTCCTTTGTTCTGTTGCTTTGGTTTTTTTTTTTTTGCCCTTCTTTTTTAGTTTTTCCACATTTGAGGTTAGGTTTCTGATTTGAAGTAAGAATAAAAATTTTCCTCTCAGCATTGCCTTCCCAGCATGCCATAAGTTTTATATGGTGAATTTTTGTTTCAATTGCCTCAAGAGATTTCCTAATTTCCCTTCTGATTTGCTCTTTAACTCACTGGTTTTATGTTGTTTAATTGCCATGCGTTTGTGAATTCCCCCTTTTCTAGCTTCATTCTGCTTTGGTTGGAGAATATAAGTTGTATGACTTCCATATTTTTTAATTTATTGAGACTTGTTTTATGAACCTGAAGCATCATATGGTCTTTCTTATAGAACGATCAAAGTGCATTTTGTGAAGGATATGTAATCCGTTTTTGTTGGGTTCAGAATTATATAAATATTATATATATATAATACTGATTATATATACTGCATGTATTTATGTGAGGTCTAATTGGTTTAGTGTACATTTTAGTACTGTAATTCCATATCATTCTTCTGACTAGATGTTCTTCCCATTACTGCATGTGTTATGTTAAAGTCCTCTACTGTTAATGTATGTATAACTGTCAATTTCTCCTTTCAAGTCTGTCAGTATTGGCTTCATATATTTGGGGGCTCTGTATCACCCGCCAATAAGGAACCTGGACAAACTGAGGACAAGGCTGATTATGGAGCACATAGTGGGAGAAGAAAGTTATAAAAATGCTGGCTACAATCATGTGAGCAGCCATAGAAATGAGGACTACAGAAATCATGAGCACTTCTTCTTTAATCTGACATGAATCTATGTGTATGTGTTATATAATACCAATTCTTCTTGTTTATTTCCCCCGTCCCATTCTCATATAATAAAATGTTTTTTTTTCAACAGTGAACAAAAATGTGTTGATAGTTTTAGGATTTATATCTCAGGATACTAAAAGAGGAGTTTAACTCAGCTAGAAAAGAAATGAATATTCTTGCAAAGATAGGTAAAGTGACATATGGGACTTGATATCCTCTTTTGGGGAAAGATTTGGGATGTCTTACTGTTTGAGGCATAGTTACATCACATTAGGGAGAAGCAAGCTTTTGTGACTGGAAGTGAAATGTGGGTAAATGGGTGTGGGTGATGCTAATTTGACAAACCCTGGGCTGGGCTAATTTTGTATTGTGTCAACTTGCCTAAACTGCAACTACATTTCCTTTTTTATTCCATTTTAGAACCTGTTAAAGGAGAAATTTGTGTAATATTTGGAATGTGGAAGTGAAGTACAAGCCATTACTCTATATGTCCTGGTTAGATACAGCAAGAGATAGATGCATATGTGCTGAGGTTCAAACTTGTGCTTGTTCTCCTTTGTTTTGCTTCTAGCTCTTTCTCCTGTTTGCCTTCCATGCTGACCAACAAGAGACTTCTAGCCTATCATCACAGGCAGAGGCAATGGCCTTTGGTAGACTTCTTCATTAGCTGCCAGCTGTGGTCCCATTCTTTCTGCTTGGATTTGCCTAGGTTTACAGATTACCCTGCAAAAAGTTCTGACTTTTCCTTTCAAATAACTACATCTAGGGGGCTGAGTAGTGACTTTTCTCTGATACCTTCCCTCCCCAGTTTGGTCTTATTATCTATCTCTTCCTTTCATTATGTAAGTACTAATTCTATAAGTTATTAGCCCATAAATTTTGTGAAGGTCAACATAGTATCTTTTTTATTCACATTAAGCCCCGAGTCCTGGCACATAGAAAACATTCCATAAATATTTGTGGAAGTGTTAAATGGCCTAAATCATGTTCTTGGCCCATATTAGCACACAGCAAATGATAGTTTTTATTATTTATCTACTACCCAGAGTTTCAAATATGAATGTGTGCCCTTAGAAAGAGGCTACATAAGGAACATGCTTTTGCAATATGGTTTAAAATTTCCTCCAGAAAAGTTGTTTTCTATATCTTAGACAATATTTGAGTGATCCCCTGGGTCCCCAGATCCACTTCAGTCCCTGGGATATCTGAAACTGCCTTGAGTTCTATAGGTAGGGGACTTCAGGCGTCTCATAATTTTGCCTTGTATTTCACTGCTCACTAATGCCCTCACTATAATTCTTCTCTGCCTTTATTGTATATTTCTATTCTTCCCTATATGACAGTCAGTGAAAACTTCCCATTTCTGCAAAGTGATATAAATTCTTTATACATCCTAATTTTCTCATACATACATAAATTTTTGATACTTGTTTGAGAAAAGAATTAGTTTATTTGATTTTGTTTTGGTTAGGATTTTTTCCATTTTCTTTGTTTCCTTATTTTAAAAATCACAGAGCTCAACCATGAGTGAATTAGTATACAACATAGTGGTATGGCATGCTGTTGGAAAGCTGTATGCATTGAAAAGAATAATGGAAGACATTCTTAATATTCTTATGTGTAATCCTCTGGGAACAAATTTTCAAATATTCTCAAGGTTCTTTTTTCAACATATTAACTAGCACCATCATCTAATATATGCCATTTTAGCAATTCATAATAGTTGTTAATAAAATGATATTTTTTCTATTTATTTACTTATTCTATTGATTATTTATTTATTTATTTATGGTATTTATTCTATTGTATAGCACTTTCTCTAGTATCCTATTATGAAGAATTCATATTGCATTATTATACCATATATTTCACTATTAATTAAAACTAGCCTATTGACTAAGTCCTCTTGGTTCTTCTGTTGAATTGTTTTTAACATTTTTCACTTTCCTTGTTCTTAGATATTCTTCTCTCTTTGCATATGTCTCTGTTCATCTCCATCATTTTAGAAATTTGTTTTGGTCTTACACCCTATACTCTCTTCCCTTTAATGTTCAATAAGCATATCTTCCATGGTTTCTGTGTGTTGTAATATGTAGTTTAGTCATTTTTGCATTTGTTAAACATTAGAAAATTCTTCACTTAAGTATGTTAGCTCTCAGGAATGCCTTTAATTTTAAACCTCATTAAAGTAACATATGTACTCACTCAAAAGTCAAAATGTTATATGCTATATAAGGCAAAACAGCACCCTGTTCCTGTCTTCTCAACCATAATTCTCATTCCACAAGGCAACAACTTTCATCTCATTTAACTGATCTATTATTTATTTTCACATTTCTTTAACATGCCTCTAACATTGTATCTTATTTTTTCAGTTTAGTTCTTATGTATTGACTTCCTACTATGGAAGGTTAGAAGCTCACTGTATGATCACCTAATTCATATCCCCTTTCCCCATCATACTTGTTCCAGTTTGTTAATGCTGCCAGAGCGCAATATACCAGAAACGGATTTGCCTTTATAAAGAGGATTCATTAAGTTACAAGTTACAATTCTAAGATCATGAAAATAGCTCTGCCCCTACAAGATTGGATTTAGGATTCAAAAGAACATGGCTTTTCTGGGGTATGTAATAGTTTCAAACCAGTACAATCTGAATCTAGAAATACTATTTTCATTTTATCCATTTTATTCTATATTTTGATAATGTATTATTTACAGCAGATCTTATAGTGTAGTAAGATTGTATCTCCTTTTTTAGAGAGTAACATTGTTTTCTCTTGACTATGCATTCTCTTGGATCTCATTTGCTTACTTTCTATGTATTTGTCACTAATCGATTCTCCCAGATTCTGCCAGAAATCTAAATCAGCTTTCAATGTGTTCAAATGAAACTACTCACTTACAATTTTTCTTTCTTACCTTTTTCTGTAGGTCGGTGCTACGTTAAGACATTTGTAGCTTCTAGGAACTTTTGCCTTTATGGTTTCCTTCCTTCACTAAAATTATAAAAATTATATTTTATAATAACTACAACTACAACTATAACAACATTAGTATAAGGATGACTATAATCCAGATTAGGTTCATTATTATATACTCATTATTATGATATTAATTTTCTCTTCTAACTTTAAAAGATATAAAATGTAATTTTGAATCTTAAAGGATGAAACTCACTAATTGAAAGACAGAGACTGACAGAACAGATTAAATAGTATAACCCATCTATATGTTGCTTATAGGAGACTTGGATCCAAGGATGCAGTTAGATTATGGTGAAAGTATAGAAATAGATGTTCTATGTAAGCTGTACTAAAAGAAAATAAAAGTAGCTATAGTAATATTAGAAAAATAGATTCTAAATATTATGATAACATAAGATTTTCATATTAATTAATTGGAAAACATTTGTATCTTTATATTTTCCTGAAATAAAAAACTTGAAAACCTTCAGTAGCATAGGCTATTACTATAGCAAAATTGATGTTTTTAATAATTTTCTACTTAATATTTTGAGAATTACACAGTTTTGATAGCTAATCAAATGGTAATTGTTGGGGTTTAATATTATGAATTCAAGAAACTCTGTTGTCTTTATCCCTATATTTTTCCTAGTTTACCTGAAATTTAAATTGATTTATGAAACTTACTGTAAAAACATAGGCTTTACAATGATTATAATTTATTTAATATGCCTGTGGGTAGGCTAACCAAGATAGCCATATTTGATGGTTAAGATTTTCTTACATTAATTATAGAAAAATTATATCTTTGTATTTTCTTGAGATAAAAAACTCGAAATTGTGTAGCAATATAGGTCATTATTATAGCCAGGTTCATTTTGTGATAACTTTCTACTTGATATTTTGAGAACCCTCACAGTTTTGAAAGGTAATCAAATGGTATTTAAGTTAGTTTTTATAATATTTAGAATTTAAGAAACTTTAATATTTGTATTTAAAAATAAAGGATAAGATAGATAAATGATAAAATGCTAGACCTCAGATCTGCTTTTATAGTAATAATTTTGAATGTTAATGGACTAAGCTCACTAATTAAAAGATACAGATTGACAGAACAAGTTAAATAATATGATCTAACTATATGCTTCTCACAAGAGATTTATCTTAGATCCTAGGATATAAAAGATTGAAAGTGAAAAGATGGAAATAGATGTTCTATTTAAGCTGTACCCCAAAGAAAGCACAAGTAGCTATGGTGATATTAGATAAAAAATATTATATCATAAAAGATAAGATTTTCATGTGTTAATTGTAAAAATATTTCTAGTTTTGCATTTTCTTGAAACCAAAATCTTGAAAATGTGTTCAGTAACATAGGTCATTATTATAGGCAAATTTGATGTTTCTAATAACTTTCTATTTGATATTTTGAGACTGTATATAGTTTTGATAGCTAATCAAAAGGTATTTCTCTTAGCATTTAATATTTAGAATTCAAGAAATGCTGATGTTTGTATCTGTGGATTTTTTCCCTGTTTGCCTTAGTTTTAAATTGCTTTATTCAACTTACTGTATAAACACAGGCTTTATAATGAGTGTATCTTATTTTGAATGCCAAAAATAAAATGTACTATTCAAAACAAAAAAATGATGTTAACGCAAAATAAGCCAGAAACGAAAGAACAATTATTGTATGGTCTCCTTTAGAAAATGCTTATAAGAAAACAGGGGCCTATATTGTAAACTCCTATAGCAGATACATTTAGTCTGGAGGGGTAATTATTATTTCCGGGTTTTGAGAGGATATTTTATATATCGATATCCTGTTATATCGAGATAAGAATGACACTGATCAGGTCTTGATTAAAGTAATTCAGAACACAGGGGTAAGGAAGATATTGTGTATGTTTTAAACTGTGCCTACTCTTTGAGACCAAAGGAAGAAAGGTTTATTTTGTCCAGAACCTAAATTTGCTGTAGAACATAATCTAAGTCAACATGTCTGCATAGCTCATTTGAACAATTGAAACACAGGGAGGCCAGAATAAGAAAGAGGCCCTTTAATCCTGTATAGATTATTGTAATGCCTGGATACATCCTAGAGTATATTCAGTATATAATCAAAAAGTATTGGCAAAGTCCCTCGAGGGAGAAATATTAAACTTTGTCATCAGGGAATCCCCTGATACTGTTTCAAACAAGAGGGACACCCAAATCAATAGGCCAAGCCCTTGATCTTGAGGCTTACCCTTGTGAAGCTTATGTAGGTAGTGGAGAAGCTTAACCTACCTATAGGTATGCCTAAGAATTACTTCTGGAGGACCTGTTCTGTCTCAGATGTGGCCTAAGTCTCTCTAAGCCCAACTCTGTAAGAGAAATCATTGCCTCCTCCTCTATGTGGGACATGACATCCAGGGGCAAATGTCTCCCTGGCAGCATGGGAGATGACTCATTATCCCTGTCACTGTGGGTAATAGCCAGATTCAAACCCTACAAGCTCCAGAGCCGGGCATGGTTGGCTCTCTATCTTGGTGGTGGTGGTGTTTCATGGCACATGTTATGAAAGAAAGTGACAAATGTCCCTTTCACTGCAGCTTGCACAAGGAAATCCCCTGACCTCTGGGGAAGGAGGGAGTGTAGAGGTTTTGGTGTATAGAGAGGCCAGAGGCCCTCACCCTAACCTCTACAGCCCAAAGGCAGCCACAAGTCCCACCTGCTCAGAGAAGCATCATGATAAACCCACAGATTCCCAAGCTTCAAACCCAGGGGCCTGAGGTCAGGGCAGCCTACCTCTTGCTGTTCATTTGGAGATAAAGAGCAGCAGGAGTGAGTAGATGCTTAAGTGGGTCTGAGAGTTCATTCTCTTATGAGTCACTCTACTGGGAAACCTGATAGGTCCACTTTCTACTGTCTCAAAGAACAAGTAAGAAAGGTGGCCATTGGCCAACATCCAACAGAGTATAACTCAAGGGCTCCTTTTGTTCCACTAAATAACTTGGCCAAAAGCAGAGATGGTGACTGATTTCCTTATTATAGCAAGCTTTGAATAGCTTCTGCTTGTTCTCTTTTGGATTGTCTTTGATTATTGACTTCAGTTCCCACTTATTCTAGTAAATAATTTGTAGAGGAATAGTTGAGGTGAAGGGTAAGTGTTATCTTTTAACTTTATGTGAAATTGGCACATCTTTACCAATGAAGATGTAACATTTTATAATCCTGCCAGCAATATATGAGAGTTTTATATGAAATGTCTCATCAAAATTGATCTCATTGGGCGGGCCACGGTGGCTCAGCAGTCAAGAATGCTTGCCTGCCATGCCAGAGGACCCGGGTTCGATTCCCAGTGCCTGCCCATGTAAAAAAAAAAAATTGATCTCAGTCTTTTTGTTGATACCATTCTAGTAAGTGTATAGTGATATCCCTTTTTTGTTGTTTTTGATATTATGATGTACTTTATTATTTTATTTTTGTGTTCTTTAACAAATTTATTGAAGTATATTTTATAAAAATAAAATCCAGCCATTTCAAGTGTACAATTCAATGATTTTTAATAAATTTATAACATTTTGGTACTTTAATTAGCATTTCCCTGATGTCTAATGACATTGGAAAAAATCATTGGTCATTGTATATCTTTTTTTTTTAATGGCCAAAATTGCCCACATTCCTCAATATCCTGGCCTGCATTTGGTATCAGAATTATGTTGTCTCACAAAATGAGATTGTAAATATTCCCTCTCCTTTATTTTCTGAGAGTTTGTTTAATATTTGTATCATCTCACACTTAAATGTTTTATAGATTTAACCAGAGAAATCATCTGGCTCTGGAGTTTTCCATATGAGAAGCTTCTTTATTACAAATTTAGTTTCTTTGTAGGGCAATTCACATTATCTGTTTCCTTTTTATGTCAGTTTTAAAAATTTGTTGTTTTAAGGAATTTGTCCATTTTGTGTAAGTTGTTCCATTTATTGACATAGTTTTTTTCATAATATTCTTATAATTTTGCTTTAGTGTCTGTAAGTCTCTAGTGATGTTCTTTTTCTTTTATCCCTGATAAAATGGTTGTGTTTTCTCTCTTTTTCTAAATCAGTCTAGCTAAAGGTTTATCAATTTTATTGATCTTTTCAAAGAATGATTTTTTTTCTTTTGACAATTTCTCTGTCTCTTTTCTATTACAATGATGTCCACTGATATCACTTTAATTTTTTAGTTTTTGTTTCTTTTTTTTGTATGCTGTATGGTGAGGTCACATTTCATTCTTTTTCCATGTGAGTATTCCATTAGTGCAGCATCATTTGTTGCTTGTTTGTTTTGCTTGTTTGTTTTTTGGGAAGTGCAGGAATTGAACCTGGGTCTCCCATGCACCCCTCACTTTTTATTTTAATGTATAAACTTTGAATAATATACTAATTTTCCTTTTCCTGTCCATTGTGTTATTATTTACATCAATATTATTTCTCAATTTGTTATGCATCTATGCCAGCTTAATGTGGAATTATATTAATTGATTTTCTTATGTTCAACAACCCTTGCATACCAAGGATAAAGCACCCTTGAGAACAGTGTAAAATTCTTTCATTATGCTGTTGCATTCAGTTTGTTGGTATTTTGTTGAGGTTTTCTGCATCTGTGCTCAGGAGATATTAGTTTATAGTTTATTTTTCTTGTGATATCTTTATCTGACTTTAGAATGAGGGTGATGTTGGCCTTGTAGAATGAATTAAGGGGTAGTCTGTCATCTTCAATATTTTTGTAGATTTTGAACAGGATTGAGGTTATTTCTTCTTGTAATGTTTTATAGAATTAACTCCTTGGAATGCTTGTAGAGCTTACATTTATTCTTTTGCATTTTAGTACTTCTATAGGAAGTAAGAAGTGGAGTTACATCCCAAACAAAACTATATACTAAATTACCCAAATATTTACCTTTACTGGATGTCTCTATTTCTTTATGTCACTTTGAAATGCTGTCCACTGTCCTTTCCTTTCTATGATAAGAACCCCCAATAGAATTGCTTGTAGGGCAGATCATCTAGTGGTGATTTTCATCCTGTTTGGATTTCCTGGGGACATTTGGATGTGGATATTCACAGCTTTTGCAATGTTTCCGAAGTTCTCTGTCCTATTATTTTTTGTATATTCCTTTCATCCTTTCCCTTTTTTTCTTACTGCTGGAGCTCCCATCATGCATATGTTCATGAACCTGATGGTGTCCCAGAGGTGTCTTATGCCATTTTCTCTTTTCATATTTCTTTTTTCTTTCTGCTTTTCAGCCTGACTTATTTCTTATCTTCAAGTTCAGAGATTTTTTTCTCTACCAGGTCCTATCTGCTCTTAAACTCCTTTAGGAAACTTTTCATTTTGAATACTGTAGTCTTAAGCTTCAGCACTTCTGTTTCATTCCTTTTTAAACTACCTACCTCTTTACTAAGATTCTAGGTTTCTCATTAACTGTTTTAATGATACCCCCCAGTTTTCCCTCTATTTCCCTCACCTCCTTGGACATTTTCTATGATCATTTTTAAACTTTATTTTTATTTTTTTACATATTTTTTACTTAAGAAAACAAACAATATACTTAGAAACACCAACAATGGATAGCTTAGTTTAACCATAGGCAAATTTAAATGAAGTATCCATATAATCATTGTAAGGCCTGTGTTTGTGCAGTAATTTTCATAAACCAAATTAAAATTAAAGTAACAAAGAAAAAATCTACATATTCAGATAGCAAAATTCTTACATTCTAAGTATTTAAAACTAATGTAGGTACCATTTGATTAGCTATCAAAACTGTGAATGTTCTCAAAATATCAAGTAGAAAGTTCTTACAAATATCTCAAACATTTATAGTTTCCTGTTTGTTTAATAGCAGCCATTCTTACAGGTGTGAGGTGATATCTCATCACTGTAGTAATGACTGAAGTTACTATTTTCCTTATTTCTGGAAAATATGAGTATACAAATATTTTTACACTTAACATATGGAAATCTTAACCACCTAAAATGGATATCTTAGTTAGCTTAGCTATACACATATTAAGAAAATCTAAGTAATCATCATAAAGTGTGTTCATTCATAAACCAATTTAAAATTAAAGCAAGGAAAGAAAAAATCTATAAATACAGATATCAGAGTTACTTGAATTTTAAATATTAAACAATATCTAAAATACTATTTGATTAACCATGAAAACTGTGTGCATTCTCAAACTATCAAGTAAAAAGTTATTACAAATATCACTTTGCTATAGTAGTGAGCTATGTTACTAAATATTTCCAAATTTTTTATTTCAGGAATTTATTTTATCTAATATTACTATAACTGCCTATAGTTTTTTAAAACTGTTTTTTTTAGTTGTAAAATATATATAAAAAGAAAAAAAAGATAAAAAGCAATAATTTTCAAAGCACACTTCAACAAGCAGCTACAGAACAGTTCCCAAAGTTTGTCATGGGCTACCATGCCCTCAACTCAGATTTTTCTTCTAGTTGCTCCAAAACACTGGTAGTTTTATCAGAGTCATAATAATGGAATCATACAGTATCCATCCTTTTGTGTCTGACTTATTTCACTCAGCATTATGTCCTCAAGATTCGTCCATGTTGCCATATGTTTCAGGACTACATTTTGTCAAAATGCTGCATAACAGTCCATCACATGTATATACCACAGTTTGTTTATCCACTCATCTGTTGTTGGGCACCTGGATTGTTTCCATCTCTTGGCAATTGTGAATAGTGCTGCTAAGGACATTGGTGTGCAAATGTCTATGCCAATGCCCTCAACTCTTCTGGGTATATACTGAGTATTGATATTGCCAGGTCATAGGGCAACTCAATATTTGATTTTCTGAGGGATCACCAAAACTGATTTCTACAGTGGCTGAATGATTTTACATAGCCACCAACAGTGAATAAGGGTTGCAAGTTCTCTGCACCCTCTCCAATATTTATAGTTTCCTGTTTGCTTAATAACAGCCATTCTTATAGGTGTGAGGTGATATTTCATTGTCATCTTAATTTGCATTTCTCTTATAGCCAATGAAGATGAGCAGCTCTTCATATGCTTTTAGCCATCTGTATTTGCTCTTCAGAAAAGTATCTATTCATTTCCTCTGCTCATTTTATAATTGGGTTGTTTGTTCTTTTGTTGGTGAGCTGTATAATTTCTTTATGTACACAGGATATCAAGCCTTTATCCAATACGTGACTTCCAAAAGTTTTCTCCCATTGAGTCGGCTGCCTCTTCACATTTTTAACAAAGTCCTTTGAGGCACAAAAGCTCTTGATCTTGTCTATTTTTTCCTTCACAGCTTGTGCTTTAGATGTACAGTTTAAGAAGCTATGTCCTGTTACTAGATCTTGAAGATGTTTCCCTACAGTTTTTTCAAGAAGTTTTATCGTTCTGGCTCTTACCTTCAGGTCTTTGATCCATTTTGAGTTAATTTTTGTATAGGGTGTAAGGTAGGGGTCCTCTTTCGTTCTTTTGGCTATTGAAATCGAGTTCTCCCATGCTCATTTATTGAAAAGACTATTCTGTTTCAATTCAGTGGATTTGGGGGCCTTATCAAAGATCAAATGTCCATAAATTTGGTGGTCAATCTCTGCACTCTTGATTCTATTCCACTTGTTAGACCTTCTGTCTTTCTGCCTGTACCATGCTGTTTTGACCACTGTTGCTTTCTAGTAAGCTTTAAGTCAGGAATTGATAGACCTCCAAGTTTGCTCTTCTTTTTTAGGATATCTTTAGCTATTCAAGGTCTCTTTCCCTCCTATATAAATTTGATAGCCAATTATTCCAAGTCTTCAAAGTAGGTTGTTGGAATTTTATTGGTATTGCATTGAATCTGTAGATCAGTTTGGGTAGAATTGACATCTTGATGATATTCAACCTTCTTACCCATGAGCATGGAATATCTTTACATGTATTTAGGTCATTTAAAAAATTCTTTTAGCAATTTTTTTTTGTCATTTTCTGTGTATAAGTCCTTAACATCCTTGGTTAGGCATATTCCTAGATACATAATTCTTCTGGTTGCTGTTCTGAATGGAATTTTTTCCTTAGTTGTCACCTCAGATAGGTTATCACTTCTGTATAGAGACATTACTGATTTCTGTACATTAATCTTGTGTCCTGCCACTTTGCTGAATTTGTTTATTAGCTCAAGTAGTTTTACTGTAGATTTCTCAGAGTTTTCTAAGTATAGGATCATGTTCTGCAAATAATGAAAGTTTTACTTCTTCCCTTCCTATTTGGATGCCTCTTATTTCTTTCACTTGTCTAATTGCTCCAGCTAGTACTTCTAATACAATGTTGAATAATAGTGGTGACAGTGGGCATCCTTGTCTGTTCCCCAGTCTCAAGGGGAATGCTTTCAGTTTCTAATCATTAAGTATGATGCTGGCTATGGGTTTTTCATATATGCCCTTTATGATATCGAGAAAGTTTCCTTTGATGCCTAACTTTTGAAATTTTTTTATCAGAAAAGGATGCTGGATTTTGTCTAGTGCTTTTTCAGCACCAATGTGCTGTATTAGGTTGATTGATTTTCTTATGTTGAACCACCATTGCATTCCTGGTATGAATCTCACTTGATCATGATGTATAATTCTTTTAACGTGGTGTTGGATATTATTTGCTAGTAATTTGTTAAGAATTTTAACATCTATTTTCATTATGAAGATTGGTCTGTAGTTTTCTTTTCTTGTATCATCTTTATCTGATTTTGGTATTAGAGTGATGTTAGCTTCATAAAACAAGTTAGATAGTGTTCCTTTTTCTTCTATTTTTTTTGGAAGAGTTTGAGCAGGGTTGGGGTCTATTCTTTTTGAAATGTTTGACAAAATTCTCCTGAAGCCATCAGGTTCTGGGCTTTTATTTGTGGGAACATTTTTGATGACTGATTGGATCTCTTTACTTGTAATTTGTCTGTTGAGATCTTCTATTTCTTCTCAAGTCAGCGTAGGTAATTAATGTGTCTCTAGGAATTTGTTTATTTCATCTAAGTTATCTAGTTTGTTAGTATATAGTTGTTCATAATATTCTCTTATGGATTTTTAAATTAATTCATGATCTGTGGTAACAACCTCCCTCTCATTTCTGATTTTATTTATTTGTGTCCTCTCTTTTTCCTTCTTTGTTGGTTTAGCTAGGGCGCCATCTATTTTTTTAATTTTCTCAAAGAACAACTTTTAGTTTTGTTGATTCTTTCTATTGTTCTCCAGTTTGTTTATTTCTGCTTTAGTCTTTGTTATTTCTCTTTTTAAATTTGCTTTGGGGTTAGTTTGTGGTTCTTTCTGTAAATTCTCCATGTTACCATTAAATCCTGAAGTTTTGCTCATTCTTTTTTTTGTTCATTCTTGTTTTTTAATACAAGCATTTAGGGCAATAAATTTCCCTCTCAAAACTGTCTTTGCCACATTCCATAAGTTTTGATATGTTGTATTCTCATTATCATTCATCTCCAGATATTCACTGATTTTTCTAGCAATTTCTTCCTTGACCCATTGAGTATTTAAGAATGTGTTGTAAAAGCTCCGGTTCTTTGGTGATTATTAATTGCTAACTTTATTCTGTGGTGATTGGAGATATCTTATTAAATTTATAGAGACTCAATTTATGTCCCTACATATGATCTATCCTGGAGAATGTTCCATGGCCATGAGAGAAGAATGTGTATTCTGGTGTTTTGGGATGTAATAATTTATATATGTGTGTTAGATCTAATTCAGTTATCTTATTGTTTAGGTTCTCTATTTCCTTGTTGATCCTCTGTTTAGTTGTTCTATCTATAGTGAAGAGTGGTGTATCGAAGTCCCCCACTATTACTGTTGATCTGTCTATAGCTCCCTTCAGTTTTTCCAATATGTGCCTCATGTACTTTGAAGCTCCCTGATTGGGAACATACACATTTATGATTGTTATTTATTCCTGGTGAATTGCCCTTTTATTAATATGTATTGGCCTTCTTTGTCTCTTATGATGTCATTGCATTTAAAGTCTATTAGTATAGTTATGTCTGCTTTCTTTTGGTTACAGCTTGCATAGAAGATAATTTTCCATCCTTTCACTTTCAATCTAACTGTGTCCTTGAGTCTCAGATGTGTCTCTTGCAAATAGCATATAGATGGATTATGTTTTTTGATCCATTCTGTAAGTCTGTATCTTTTAATTGCTAAGTTTAGTCCTCTAACATTCAAAGTAATTACTGTAGGAGCAGTTCTTGATGCTACCATCTTGTTCTTTAGTTTTTAATTGTCAGATCTGTATTTTATTTTCTTTCTCTCTCTCTTTTCATTTACATTACCTTTACTCATATTCTTCAATTCTGTCCCCTTCTCCAAAACTCCCTCTCCTGTCTTTTTTTAATCAGCTGACAGAGCTCCCTTTAGTATTTCTTGTAGGGCTGCTCTCTTGTTGACTAGTTCTCTCAATCTTCCTTTATCTTTGAAGATTTTAACCTCCCCCTCAATTTTGTAGGATAACTTGGCTGGATAAAGAATTATTGGTTGAAAGCTTTTCTCATTCAAGATCTTGAAAATATCATACCACTGCCTTCTTGCTTTCATGGTGCCTGTTGAGTAGTCTGAAGTCAGTATTATGTGTTTTCCCTTGTATGTAGTAGATTGCTTTTCTTGTGTTGCTTTTAGGACTTTCTCTTTCTCTTCAACATCTGACAGTCTGATTAGTATGTATCTTGGAGTGGTGGTGTTCAGATTTATTCTATTTGGAGTTCACTGGGCCTCTTTGGTGTGCATATTTATGTCTTTTATAAGGGTTGGGAAGTTTTCTCCAATTATATCTTGAACTAACTTTACCAACCCTTTGCTCTTGTCTTCTCCTTCTGGGAGACCAATAATTCTTATATTTTTGCACCTCTTGTCCATCATTTCCCTAAGATCCAATTGCATTTTTCCATCTTTCTTGCTGTTTGTTCTTTTGTGTACCCTAGTTCTATTGTTATATCTTTTAGCTCACCTATTCTTCCTTCTGCTTCTTCAAATTTGCTATTGTCTGTCTCCAGTACATTTTTTATTCTGTCTAGTGTATCTTGCATTTCTGTGAAATCTGCCATTTTTCTATCTAACCTCCTGAATTCTTCTTTATGCTCTTCTAGTGTCTTCCTGATATCCTTTATTTCTTTATAAATATCCTTGAGTAGTTGCTCTATATTTCATGTCCCCTCTGGAATTTTGATTTGGTCATTTGTCTGGGCCATTTGCGCTTCGATCTTCATGAGCTTTGTGAGTTTCTGTTGTGTTCTAGGCATGTCTTTATCTTGATATGGTCATTTTGCAAGTTGGTTTCCTTCACTCTTCTAAAGTTTTGTATTTACTTAGTTTTTGCTGAATGTTTCCTTTTATACTTTGTTTGTCAGTTATTCTCTGCCAAATCAAGGATCTCATATAGGGTATACATTCAACCTTAGGGTCTATTGTAAGGTAGGCCAGGGTGTACGGGTAGAACAGCTGACTACAATGCAGGACACCCAACCTGAACTCCTAGCCTATGCACAAAAATAATGATAATAATAATAATAAAGTAAAGTAATAATATAATAAAAATACGAAATACAAAAACAAGAAGCACAACAAAATACACTTCAACATTAGTAGGCACCAGAATCAAAAGGAGACAGTTCAGGACATACTGTGAATTAAGTCAGACTGGTGCCTGAAATGGAATACTAAAAAATAAAATGTGAAACGAAAAATAGAAAATGAGTAAAATAAAATAATATAAAATATCTATAAAATTTTAAAAAATAATGAAAAGGAAAATTATACTACTAACAGAAGTGCATAGAAAGTATGTGTTTTAATACGGGAAACTTAAAAAGAATATTAAGATAAAAAATGAAATAACAAAATAGAAATAAAGATCTAGGCAGATAAGGAGTTAGCTTGCCCCTGCATTTACCCCTTCTACCCAGTAGCTTGGGACCGTAAGGCTCCTCCTTCCTCAAGCTCTCCCCTCCCTGTCTGGTGTAGCTGACTTGCACTTGCAGTATCCTGCCAGCAGATGGCACTGGAGTCTCCTCCTCCCTCAGCCCTGCCCCACCTAACCGGATCAACTGGAGTTCCACGTGCTCAGCACCGTGGCTGCCCCAGCAGAAAACTGCTCCACCAAGGAGGCTGCTCCAGCAGGAGGGCTACTCTGTCAGGGGCAGCTGACCGGCAGGTCTCTGCTGGGGGACTGGGGAGCCTACCGGGGCATGCAGGAATCAGCTGATCAGCTGTTAGGCAGCGGTGGTGTGCCGGCCGGATACCCCGACTGCGGGCGGCTTTTCCCGCACCTGATGGGGTTATCACTCCCCCGACCCCGAGGCTTGCCCTGTAGTGGACAGTCACTGTTCTCTGGACACCCTGGGAACTGCA
This sequence comes from Myrmecophaga tridactyla, assembly GCA_004026745.1. Lineage (NCBI taxonomy): Eukaryota > Metazoa > Chordata > Mammalia > Pilosa > Myrmecophagidae > Myrmecophaga > Myrmecophaga tridactyla. The sequence continues at coordinate 5,040 of PVIY010026892.1, read as the reverse complement.
GTCCTGGACATTTTCTTCCTGTCTTCTGTCTTGTTTCACGGAGCGGGAGTGAACTCACTCCACTCCAGTCCACCATCTTCCGTGAAGCCTCTGATCCCCTCTCATTTGAAATATACTTCAGGAAATTGAAAATTCTCCTTTCCTAGCTTTCAGAATGATTATTTTCTCTGCATCTTCTTTGTACTTTCATGGTACAGTATTTTATTTTTTTCTTAGAGGCCAAGGCGTCCTCAGAAGTGCAAATTTGAGTGTCCTCATCAGCTATGTTCTAGATAGTGGTTCATTACTGAGACCAGCACTCAGATGGTTGTCAGATGTCACAGGAATGCTGTGACAATGACATCTCAAAGATAGTACAGATTTATAAATTTTACCTACTTGACACAGCCCAGTGTGAGCACTGCAGATGAAAGTGAGAGTTCAGAGGTTTAGATGTTTTTTCCAAGAAAGTTTCAATTTGGATGAAGCAGACTTGGTGTCAAGTCTGTTTCATCAAATTGTGTGTGGATGAGTGTGAATTAAACAGTATATGCGTTTTCTCCAAAAATTCTTACATATATTTTTAAGAAATCAATGTCTTTGCCATTTGTTTTGGTGTCCAGAGATACCAGAAATTTATCATGCATTTTATGTATTAATCTTCATGTTTACTGTTTCTTGGCTTTAGAGTACCTTGTAAGTGAAGGCTTATACTACAAGTAAAATAGGAAGGTGAATTCTTGCTAGTGATTATTTTGAATTGGATTTCTAACCAGCACTGATTCCCATAATTTCAAACTGTATGATATATAGTAACCCAGTGTTTTTCAGTCTATTTCACAATTCTGACATTATGCATTAGAATGACATATTCATAATGAATCAGTATTCTAAAAGATAACTTCAATTTTTAAATAAATGTTTGCCTTAGAATATTATGTATTTGTCATTGGAATAGCAATCCCAGTGTAGTTATGACAACAGGGCATCTATTCAAATATATCAATGCAGATAATAGTTTTATCTATATGTTTGTTGATATAATTGGTATATCAATAATTCAATATATTTATACTTGGGTTCCTTCATTACCAAGAATTCTTTTATTTCTCTCTGTTGTAAACAATTTTAATTGGTTGTCGTTATTTTTGCCATTTTTTATGTGGGTCATGTTTAGTTTTGAATCTTTTCCAATGTATATAATCCAGGCAATTTATGAACTAATGAAAAACTGGACTTCTTGTCTAATGTAATGTAAATTATAAATTGGATTGTAGGTTTCTAAGTTTAATTTTAACTAGTTTTTATCCTTTAATATTTTTTGTTAAAAATTAAAAACTCAGTTTTTATATTAAGATTGTTTTTCTAGTACATTATTGATCTATAATTGATGTATAGTAAAATGCACCTGTAAAGATGTATTCAGCTTTACATGTTTGTATATCCATGAAAACAATATTGCAACCTAGATAGCAAACATTAACCCACACACCAAATGTTACCTGTGGACCATCTGCCATTCTCCTTCTCCCCTCCACACCGTCCCAAATCGACAACTACCTATCTGATATCCATCAGTTTCAATTAATATTAATTTTTTAGAACATTACATAAGTGAAATGCATAGTAGTTGCCCTATTTTGCTTTGTTCTTTTGGGCTCTTTTGCTTAGCGTTATCATTACAAATTCCATCTGTGATGTGGCATGTATCAATAGTTTGTTCTAGTTATTGCTGTGTGCTATTCCACTTATGTATATAAGACAATCTGTTAATCCATTACCTTGGAAAAGGTATGGAATGTGAGTACATTACTAAAAGGACCTACATTCACAATTTCCAACAACAAAGCCATCCAAGCACAAAGCATGAAGTAGCCAACTTTCACCTTCCTTGAAGCAATGGAATCCACTGGATATTTTTGAAGGGACAGTATATTTCTTATAGGCTGATTTAATATTTCTATGAGTGTTTCTTGTACTTGTTATATGTTTTTTTGAGGCTGTCACTATTTCAATTATTAGTACTTTAGGTAGTTGATTTCTGCTTGACAATTTTCGTTCTGGCATGATTTTTATGGATTTCAATGGATACCTGTTGACATTGCTGGCTTCTTGGGAATTATTTCTTTTGCCATTTACTTATGGAAATATATTGTAGGTGTGTGCATATTAAATTGGCATGTAGGCATACTATGAGTCATAAAGCACTGATTTTTTTTAAAGTCATAGTCCTTTTATTTCATTTTAGATTACTAATGTGAAGACAAATTAATGCTTGAATTTGAAGCTAACCTGGTAATCCATTAGGTTAAATTTTTGATGAAAAATCTCAGTGAACAAGGCAACTGTATATTGTCAAAGTGAAAAAGTCAACTTAAAAATATTTTCTATTGAGGAGGAACAAAGGTTAAAATATATCGATAGATTGAAATACCCCTCAATGAAAGGGAGGGGTAAGGGGTATGGTATGTATGAGTTTATTCTTTTCTCTTTTTTATTTCTTTTGCCAGAGTGATGCAATTGTTCAAAAAAATGATCATGGTGATGAATACACCAGTAAGAGATGATATTGTGAGCCACTGATTGTGCACCATGTGTAGAATGTTTGTATGTCAAGAATGTTTGTATATTTGTTAATGTTTTAGAATTAAAATATTAAAAAAATTTTCCATTGAAATTGAAATATTTAAATATTAGGTGGAAATTTTATTTTCCATTAGTGGAACTGTGAATATTCACAACCATCCTGGAAGTAAATTTCATGTTCTATAATATAAAACCTTAAAATTGTTTATATTCTTTTATTCAGTTTATACCCTGTTCTGAAAATCAACAAGGTTGACCTTTCTACTTTGTTTTGATTACAGTTTTTTTTTTAAATTTGCATATGGGCAGGAGGCACCAGGGATCGAACTCCAGACCTCCAGCAGGTCGGAGCTCTGCCTGCTGAGCCAAGGCAGCCGCCCTTGATTACAGTTTTGATGAGTTCTTATAAACCTAAGACAGTTTTCCCTAAATTTTCCCCTCTTATCATATGAAAGGATCTGGTTTTGACACATAGAAGTAAATAATCATTTTACATACCTAAATATTTGTAACAGTATTTTGCAATACAACTGTATGAAACCTAAAATCCTACTTAAATTGAGACCAATACTAGGACACATTTCATTGATATTCATAGTTAACTATTATGTAGTGAGATCATTTTTGACTCTAGCCAAAGAAGTGTCTTCTTTCCACATACTTTTTCACATCCCCAAATCTCTCCTTTGCTCTCTTAGAGGATTTCCTCAACTAAGCATGTCCATAACTTTCCAGGTTGGATCTTTCTGGTTGGTTTTTACAATAATATTATAGTGTGTCCATATCACAATAAGATTCCATAGTACAATAAGATTTTTAGGTGGCCTCAGCACCAAATCGCCACTTATAATATTTCAGGGGGAGAATATGTTCTAGGTGATAAACAACTACTACTTTACTTGGTGTTTCAATGCATTCCTGCCTGGATTTTATTAAGCTATGACTTGGTGATGCCATTTGGGGATAATTGGGGTTTTGGAAGAACATTTCACCCTCTCAGATGATATTAGTTCTCCTTTCTCTTCTTACTTGTGCACTTTTGTCTATTATCCATCCTTCTGTAATGATTTGATGACTTCTGGGACAATCATATGAACTGACATATTAAATTTGTCAATTTAGCCAATATCCAACAATGAGTAGGTTATCTAAGATGCTTTCTAGTAAGTGAAAGTGGTGTTTCTCAGTTGAAAGATTAGCCTTTATTTTTGTTTGCGTATGGACTTAAAAAAAAACCATTCCTGGTGCTGAAACTCATGTGTTCATTTAGGGGTTAACAAATTAGTGATTTCAGGTTAATGATACTTTCACATCATTATTATCAAATGTTTGCTATTCACATTATAAAAATTAAGTAGATTTGTGCATGTTTAAGAAGTGAGTAGACAGAATATTATTCCAAACTAAAGTATTTGCCTTGGTGATGTAACCAAATCTGACTTTGAAGTATTAATTACCATTTAAATTAGAAGTTAAAAAAAGTTTCTATTTTTTCTTCCTAAATTTTCCATTTAGAAAAATGAATCCAATATTATAATCTCTTTAATAATATCTTTTAGTATGATTTTGATTGCTTATCAAAATTTAGAAGCTTTTATTAATACAATGTTCTGGCATCAAATTTAATGTTGTTTTCTTTCTTTTAGGTGGGGCATAAATTATAACGTGGTAAGTTTTAGCTTATGTTGTCTATGAAATATTTTCAAAATGGTGCTTAATGTGGGCTCTAATTCAGTTAGAAGATACCATGATTTCTGATGGCAGCTGTCTTGATAGCTCTGGAAAATTTTAGAATTCCCAGTTTGATGGTCTGAATGAGTAGATAGAGGAACCACCAACAGGGAAAAGGGATTGAGAGGAGGGGCAACTTTGAGAGTTGGAAGAAGAAGAGGAGTTCAATTTATGTTAGTAATGCTTAGATAGTAATTGATGATACTAGTCTGAGATTTGGGGTGGGTGGTATCTGACACAACATTGCTCTAGGGACAAAGTAAAAGAAATGAGACACTGCTGGTGTATATAAAGAAATTACAGCCTAGAGAAGGCTCCAAGTATTACTGGATAAAATAAGTCTCCAATTAGCAATTAATGCAGATAGTATGAAGGTTAAGTAGAGGGAGCCATCAATTCCAGTAGAATATGAAAGGAAATGAGCATGATGCAAAATAGTAACAAAGAATTCCATACATGCATCATATATGTGGGGATAATTAAGCCTTCATTTTTGTTATGAGCCAGGGCCTCCATGCCTTACATATCAGGATCAGATGGGGGAATTACAGGCCAGTCAAGGAAGTTTAAAATTGTAGGTCCTGTCCTGGGTGCTTTGCCCTCATTGTATCAAATTTCCTTGGGGAAATTCCTTTTTATTCATTTCTCCTAATTTTCTTAGGGACAGTTCTACAGAAAGGAGAGGAAATATGTGAGACTCTGAAGTATTGCATAGAGGAAAACAAAATACTCTTAGAGAAGATA
>PVIY010026891.1:0-34831 GCA_004026745.1 Myrmecophaga tridactyla | reverse complement strand
AATAAAAGGGGATTTATTCTGTTGGTTCTTCAGAGGAAAGGCAGCTAACTTTCCACTGAGGTTCTTTCTTACGTGGAAGGCACAGGATGGTCTCTGCTGGTCTTCTCTCCAGGCCCCTGGGTTCCAACAGCTTTCCCTGGGGTAACTTCTTTCTGCATCTCCAAAGGCCTGGGCTGAGCTGCAAGTGCTGAGATGAGGAATGCCGAGCTGCTTAGGCTGTGCTACATTGTGTTCTCTCATTTAAGCACCAGCCAATTAAGTCAAACGTCACTCATTGCAGCAGACACGCCTCCTAGCCGACTGCAGATGTAATTAGCAACAAATGAGGTTCACGTACCATTGGCTTATGTCCGCAGCAATAAGACTAGGTGTGCTCACCTGGCCAAGTTGACAACTGAATCTAACTAACACAAGATGTAATAATTTTAGTAAGGTTGAAAGCTTCAGAAGAAAGAAATGTAAAATTAAATTATTTATGTTTTCTATACATCTTGGAATAAATTATTGATGGACAAAAGTGCAAGATATCAAAATATAGTAGTAATGAGACTGTAATTTCCATAGCAATGCAGCTTCTCTGAGCTGAATTCAGATGCCCTTCAGGTCACAGGACCATTAAATTCCAAGAGGCTTATCGAGAGGGAAGTGAAAGCTGCCATTTCCCCATATCAGAAGGACTATTATCAGAGGATCATGATGAAAAGATTGAAGCCATATCATGCCACTTGAGGCTACGCTTGAAAGGAGGTGTTGGAAGTGGGTCAGAAATTATAAACCAATCCTACTCCCCTTTGAGAGCATAATTATATTTTTAAAGGGAAATAAATCAATAAACCATTATATAAGATGTCTGCCTATTTTTGCATCAAAGCACAAAAAAAAAACCAAAGCCAAAAATAACAATATTTTTAAAAAGAGAAGAAAATGCAGAGACCTTTATTGTGGACAGTATCTCAAAGAGCTAATAATCACCAAAAATGTAAAAGTTTTAATTATACATAACATACATTTCAGATTAACAATATTCAAAGTCAATCAAACAAGATCCTAGTGTTTAGTGATCAGAAATATATGATTGGGACATAACCTCTATAGGAAAAGCATTTTTTAAGTCACATCTATGCTCTGAATTAATACCTGCCCCCAGCGGAATCACCTCTCTCTGTGTTCCCTTTGCATGTTTTAGCATCCTTGAATTTATTTGTAGTTACTTCTTTATATGTCCATCTCGCCAACTAAGCTGTGCACTCTTTAAATATGAGAACCTGGTCTTCTTAGCTTGGGAATTCCAAGGCCTAATATCTGACCATAAAAGAAGCATAGATTTACAAATAGCCAATAAACATAAAAACGAATTTTTGGAGGCTCTGATTTAAAGCTAGTGAAAAAATAAAAAGAGGCACAGATTTAATAAACTGAAAAATGCTTTTTTCGATATTATTATTAGGCAGCTTAAGTAATATTTACAATTGCAAAATTCATTTTTTTCTCCCATCCCTCAATAGACTTCAGCAATGCCCTTTTTTCTTTTTTTTTGCTACAACCTCCTAGTTTATTTTTTGTATTGTAGAAAATAACATATATGCAAAAAAGCAATAAATTTCAAAGCACACCACAACAGTTAGTTACAGAACAGATTTTAGAGTTTGGTATGTGTTAGAATTCCACAATTTTAGTTTTTTCCTTCTAGCTGCTCCAAGACACTGGATACGAAAAGAAATATCTGTATCATGATTCAGTAGTCATGCTCATTTGTTAAATCCTATCTTCTCTGCTATAACTTCACCTTCTCCTTTGATATTTCTCCCGATCCTTAGGGGTATTTGGGCTTTGCCCATTCTAACTTTTTCATGTTGGTGAAAGAGCTGTTGATAATATGGCACAGGGGGATGGAGAAAGTTAATGTTCTGGAGAGGCTGACCCTTCTGGGTTTCAGATATTATCTGCTTAGGAGCCCATCTGGAGGTTGTAGGTTTCTGGAAAGTAATTATAGTGCATGGAACCTTTGTAGAATCTCAGATAAAGCCCTAGGTACTCTTTAGGGTTGAAAGGGATTTTTTATAAATTTATTTTATATTATCAAACAAAAACAACATACAAACATGAACATTTTTAACATACAAACATTTCATGTATGGAAAACTCATTAAACTAAATTTAATAAAAGTTCATAGAAGGTAATTCACATGCAAATCTCTGAACTTATTACTACAGAAGAGGCTATACAGAAAAAGGCATATCATTTCCCTTTAGCCAACCCACAGCCTAATAGGTGTCAACAAGAGTGGCAGATTTTTACAAAATTAACATTAGTACCATTCACATAAGAACATTGTGGATTCAAAGGCAGGATCACTGTTATAACAGGCTGAACAATAGTCACCCAAAGATTTCAGGTTCAGTTGTCCTATTTCTGGAAACTGCATATATTACCTTATAAAGGAAAAGGAACTTCTGCAGATATGATTAAGGTAAGAATCTCAGCATGAGCATGCTATCCTGGATTACCCAGGTGGGTTCTAAATCCAATCACAAATGTCCTGAGAGGCAAAGAGACATTACACATGCATAAGAGGAGAAGGTAATGTGAAGTTGAGCAGGGAGAGATTTGAAGATGCTGGCCTTGAATATTGGGGTGTTGCCACCATGAGATCAGAAATGCTGACCACCACCAGAAGCTGGAAGAAAGAAGGGATAGATTCACCCCTAGAACTTCCAGAACGTGAAACACCTGCCAACACCTTGATTTTACCCAGTGAAGTTGATTTCACTCTTCTGGCCTCTAGAACTATAAGAGAATGAGTTTTGTAGTTTTTACACCTTAGAGTTTGGGGTAATTTGTTACAAGATGCACAGGTAATTAATACAACCACTAAATAAGCAAACAAGGGAAAGTGAAAACTAGACAGGAGTGGCCATATCATCTTGATCATTTTACTATATCTCCAAATTTTAAGCAGCCACATAGTTTGAAGTCATTATTTACTGGGGAATGTTCCTCTATTGACTAATCTCATACCTTAACTGTTAATGAAAGTCCTTTCTTCTTGAAGGACTTAATGCTCCATACTGTAGCCTCTAACATCACAAAAATCGATGAGATAATATTCAATTAGAATTTGCTTTTTATTCTCACTATATAATTTCCTAATCTGTGAGTTTGTGTCTTGTGCATAAAAGACAATTGTGGGTGACACATATAAACTAAGTATCAATGAATCTGCACAATAATAAGAAAACAAAGATAATAGCTTTACATTACACTTACATTTACAAGTAGTTTTCCCAAGGAAAGGCTAATAGTCTGATTTAATGCACACAAATTAACAGAACTTTGCTATATGATTCCAGATATAATGAAACTCAAATACATCCAGCTTGGGAAATACCAACACATTTTCTTAATTAAATGCATTCAATTTTACAAGCTCTTCTGAGAACAACTTAAGAAGGGTAGCTGAATGTGTTTTTAAAAAACCTGCACTTCAGAGTCATCTGTCATTGTACCACCCAATAGTCTGCAGCCCTGACAAGTTACATTACCTCTGAGTCTTTTCTGCAGTGATAAAGTCAAAATACTGAGATTGTTTTGAGAATTAAATTCTATTGTAGGTAACTTACTGAGCTCAGTAATGGGCACAGAAATACCCAATAGCTGCTCAGTTATTTTTCTCCACTGCAGTAATTTGAAAATGTTAGGCCTTTAAATAAATGCATACATATATATAGATATACACATGTGTTATATACATATATACACCCATGTTCATAAATACACTTATAAACATATAAAACCATACGCAATGACAATGCAAACATGAATAGACTCTCAAATAAATCAGTAAGTAAGTACTCAACTTAGTTTGGCACATAGCTAAGGATAAGAAACATCCCCACTCTACCCCCTATCCACAAAGGGAAGCCAAGAGAATGCATGTCAACATAATTAACAGTATGTGTCACCATCCATTAGCATCAACATACAATCCTGTGGCTATTGGCAAGAAATACAACACGCAAAGGTCAGCTAGTGGCAAAGACATGTCGCACTCTATTATTACTAAGAGAACAGAATAAACTCTCTCTCCAATAGTAAACCACTGCCCCAGTTTAAATTTAGCACCATGCTCCTTTCGATTATGAAGTGGTACACTCTAATGATTTTAAATCAGATAGAATGACTTTACAACATCAGCAGTAGGTTAAGCCAAAAAAAAGCCAAGGGAAAATTTTTCAAATAGATATATATTCCCTCTGGTACTTTGTTCTTTCGTGAGAGGAAAATGGACCTAAATAAAACCCATGGCATGCAGAAAAGTAAAAATGTTTTATCTCCACTTCAAGTTCAAGAACATAAGCTATTTTTTGGAAGGCAAACCAATACATCCGGATGGAATCAACTGCCATCATTGGAAGAACTGTTTGGCAGATCAAATGTTAGATTTGTTTGACTTCTTAAAGAGTATAGTAAAATACATTGGTAATCTCTTTATGTTTTAAAGTTTCCTGGGCTAAAAGTCAACATTAAAACTGAGTTGTACTTCTGTCTCTCAAGAGCTGAATTTGCACACTTCTCCATTTTGTAATACCATCTGAAGCAAATTATAAGCCAAAATCATTAAGCACATCCATACAGGACATTGTAGCAGAGATCCCTCTTAATCATTACTCTCGCCTATTTTCCTGACTTTTTCATTCCTCTTAAAAGTCCTGCAAGCTCCAACTCTCAATTGAACCTGTCATCTGAATTGTCTGCTATTGCATCCCACCTATCCTGCGATGCTGGAGAAAGTCCCACAGCAGTGGAGATCTGTGTCCCTGCAACGTCATGGTTTCTAACCCCATCAAGGTCATCAGTACAACCCAGCAAAACCTTTTATGTGTTAGCTGATGTGTTTTCCCATTATCCCCAGTGGATTTCTCCAAATTTTGACCATATTGTCCTAGTCTCCTGCCCCATCACCTTCCCCCTTCCCTTATAACAAATTATTCCACTTTTTTTAACACCAAAAAGAGAAATTATCAAAGGTAGAAGTTTAATCTGTCTACCTTTTCCTTCCCATTTCATTAAAGACTCATTCCATTGTATGTCCCTCCATACCTTTAAAGTTTCTCTTATCATTCTTCATATACTTGTGATAAAGGGTTCTTTACTAAAGGGGAAAAAAAAGCTGTCTCTTGATTCAACATCCCTCTCTGGTCATTGCTGATCATTAGCTGTTAGAAATGTGTTATCTGAACTTCTGGTGTCCATTTTCATCCATTCATTGCTTAATCCATTGGAATTGGTCAGCACCATTCCTGTCCAACTGCTCCTTGCAAAATCAACAATGTCTTCCTTGATGTTTTCACTAGAGAACTCTTTTCTGTCTTAACCTTAATTTATCTGCATATTTTGGACCTTGAAATTCTCTTCTTTTTCAGCTTTGGTGATTTATCTATGCTATTCTGATTTTCCTACCATCTCTCCAGCCATTCCTTCTCAATCTTTGATGCTATCTTTTTTTTTCTTTCTGCCCTTCTTTAAATCAGGTTTTCCCATCACTAGTCTATGATGCATGATTTTATTTCTTCATGCAGCAGTGACAGTGCAAAGATACTCCTCAAAGCAAATGGGAACCTCCACTGGTGTACGATGGATGGCTTAACTCCAAATGGTCCCTTTACCCAATAAATTAGCTAGCATAAAATAAACTCGAGGTTCTGCCTCTCTCTTGGGACAAAGACTTCCTTACTTTCTGACATTGTGTCCAAGGTTTTTACTTCTGGCGCTGATTCTTTGTGGGACAAAGAATAGCTACCATAGATGGTGCCACCCATAAGTGGTGCACCGTGCAAGAAAAAACAAAGAGTAAGGCTTCATCTACAGATGTAGCATCAGGCGTGAAAGATCAGTACATGGAGTAGAGGAGAATCACAGCTGCAGCATAGAAACCGAAGCCATTTATCCCAAGATAAGGAACAGCAACGCTCACTTGACATAGCTGCCCACATACTTAGCTCAAGCGAGGAATTTCCTTTTCACATCCCCTTCTTAGCAAGGTGGGGAGGGGGCCTCCCAAGGAACAAACTACACATATTAAAGGACTTCCGAAGTTATTAAAAGCAGCAGAATGCTCAGTAAAGGAATGTCAGCTTCTATCATTGTTACAAATCATTCAAATTCTCTGCCCGTGGTTCCCTGATAGGGGGACCTTAGATTTGGAACCCTGGGAAGAAGTAGACATAATTTTAAAAGAAAAATATGAGCAGGTTATTGAAAATCATAACATTGTCTCTTGTGGCATGGAGACTTGTAAAAACTGCTTTCTGTGCTCTGCATACTCCGTCCCACCCACAGTTGGCTCTGAGGAGGAGAGTCAAAGCCACGCCCTGCTCCATCTCTGATTGAGGAAAACTCAACCCCCTTCACCTCACCCAGCTTTCCTAGAAAATCTTGCAGAGCCACGACCAGCCATGGGAAAATATCTAAATGAAGCCATGGTTTCAGGGGATGACCAAGCTTTCCCTATAATTATTCAACATGGGCAACCTCAGCATAAATCCCTTCCCTATATGGTATTTAGAAAAATAAAAAAAGGAATGTTACTAACAATGGGCTCCAAAGCTCCCTTAATAGTTTCTAACTGTAGAAACTATTGCTCACCCTTATCAGATGTACCCATGGAATTGGAAAACTCTTGTTAAAACAATTGTAACTCCTACTTAATACAGTATTCAGCAATTTGAATTTCAAAAAACCTGTACCCAGCAAGCCATGCAAAATCTTAAAAAAAAAAAAAATCTGAACAGACAAATTCCTATTGGTGCAAAAATGCTCTCCTGGGTACTCCACTGTGCGTCCTTGGTAAGAAATTGTTGCAGTGTGCACTCAGCTGGGAGGGCTGGCTGCCCTGCCAGAAGGAGATGAACTTTAATGAGGTTTTCTAGGTCCCAGGAAGCTCCTCTTGGTCCCTAGCCAGTTCCCAGAAGACCACCTAGGACGATCAAGTAAACTAATTGGAACCTGGCCATTGTATAATTAGGACATCAGTGAAAAATAGTCTAAAAATGAAATTTAAATTTCAATAGCATCTTATAATTAAATTCTTATTTAAAAAGTTACAAATGAAATAGGATGCATTATATCCAAGATTTTTAAAATATAGTGATCATAAAACTTTAAAGAAATACAATTTTTTAGAAAACAAATATAATGTCTACATGTGCCATCAATTCTTGTTAAAAAATGGATTTTAGGGCGGCTGCCGTGGCTCAGCAGGCAGAGCTCCGACCTGCCGTGCTGGAGGTCTGGAATTCGATCCCTGGTGCCTCCTGCCCATATGCAAATTTAAAAAAAAAAAAAGGATATTAATGTTTCAAATATGCATTGACTAAAGCATTTTAAGTATTTAACATTAGTCTGACAAATTTAATTTTGATGGTAATGGCAGGTGGTGAAATGTTTGCCTGAAGACAAGTTTCCAAAATCATTTTGGTAACTTAAGTATGAGGAATATAAAGAATGTGTTTTATTGAAAGGAAAAAGAGAGCAGTTTTGTTCTAAGATAAAATGAATGGCTATCACAGAATGAGGAAAGAGTAGAACAAAACATGAATAGATACAGTACATTGCCTTTGGTTTGTGGAAAAGGAAATTATGGTCAAAGTTAGACAAGATTTAATGAGTCTATTTACAAAATTTTTGAAAGGTTTAGTGTCAATTAATATACTGATGCAAGACTACAATTTAGTTTTCTCTGTTAAAATAACAAAGTTTCCTTGGACTATTACTCTATTTTAATAAAAAGTTATAAAAGTCTTTTCTAAATTACCGGTGTAGAAAGCAGAAAATCTGTGTTTTATAAAAATAACCTCTTATACTTTATGGGAACTTTATCATGTCCTTGGCAATAGAAGAAAAATAATAATAAGTCATCTCACTGTTTAAAAAGGCTAAGTCGTAAAGATCCCCAACTTCCTATTCAATAATTTTTATTTCCCACTACTTCAACCCCTACAGGATTATTAGGCCAATTGCTCCCTCATTCAGGTTATTTAAAATAAATCTTTTTACCAAAGGTGCAAAGCTTAAAAATATTACATTGTCAATGTCCTGATAAGCAAATTGGACATATTCAACCATATATTTTGCCAATACCCCTAAAGCTATGGGGAAAAATTTTATTAACTCAATGGAATTTAACCATCTAGGTGACACCATTTGTCTAGTGGTCATTGTTCATATTCCTCCTTTACCCTTAAAATGGTTAATAAGAGAGTTTGGGTGGGGCAGTGGCTGTTAAAAGAGGAGAAGTTAATTCAAGCTCAACTGCTTGTTAAAAAACAATTAAAAAAACAAGGCATATAGAACCAACTACGAGTCCCTGGAATAGTCTTATTTTTGTACTTCCAAAGAAATCTGGAAAATGGAGATTATTGCATGATTTACAGCAAATCAATGCTATATTACAACCTATGGTTTTCTTCAATGGGGACTCCTTAATCCAGCAATGACACCAAGAGAATAGCCTTTAATCATCATATATTAAAAAGATTGCTTTTTCACTATTCCCATGCATTCCTCTGACAAAGAGTGATTTGCTTTTTCTGTTCCAGTACTAACTAACCATAAGCCTATAGAAAGATATAGATAGAAAGTATTGCCACAGGGAATATTAAAAAGTCCCACGATATGCCAATGTTTTATACATCAGGCTGTACAGCCTAGTCGAGATAAGTTTCCAAATTGTTATCTTTATCATTATATGGATAATATCTTATTGGCATCACAAACTGAAAATGAATTATTTGTTTTTTTATGATCGTGTTAAAGCTTCTCTAGCTACTGCAGAGCTACAAGTAGCTCCAGAAAAAACCAATTATCTCAGCCTTGGAAATATTCGGGTCACATCATGTCTAAATAGTATAGTGAGGCCTCAAACAATAACTATAATGCCTCTACTTCCTTTAAATTATTTCTACAACAATGGGTGTAAAACATACTATAGAAATCCCATATAACCCTACAGGACAAACTACTATTAAAGGAACACATCATACTCTCAAAACCCTCATTTAAAAAGGGGGGAGTGGGGAGTATGGATGACTCCCCTAGTAATACAGTATCTTTAGCATTATATCCTTAAATTTCTTTTAAACTGTGATAAAGATGGACTCACAAGCAGCTGAAAAACATTTTTCCTCTCTAAACAAGCACAAAAGTCTTCTATAAAAGCTGGAAAGGAGATGGAACCTGGTTAAGGCCCCAGGAGCTGCTAACTTGGGGGTGAAAGTAGGCTTGTGCATTTACTCCCACAGGTCTACAGTGGCTGCCTGCAAAAAAATGTTGAAACCCTATCATGAGTTGGAGAAATCAACCCTTCAATCCAATTCCTCAGATGAAGATGTCACTGGAGGAGCTGAGAAACCATCAAAAATGCCCCTGTCATAATAAGCTCAAAGCATAGGCAGTAACTTGAGAAAGTCTAAAATCAATTAAATCAAAAGGCTAATGAAGTACTTCATACCGGAGCTTCCTTCAAGCCAGAAAACAATTTTTTAGTTTTTCTGTCCATGGTTGTTTCTAATTTGGTACAAGTATTGGGTATTTTCTTCATTCTCACCTTAATTATAAATCTCCCATTTGGGCTAGCAGAGTAACATGTCTATTGGACTTCCCTATTGCTTTAATCATTTCTGCTATCGCAATAGCTGCAACTGCAGCTACTGGCATAGCAGCACTAGCTGAATCTGTTCAGACTGCTCATATAGTCAATCAAATTATGACCAACGTCACTGATAAAATGATTGTTCAAACCCAAATTAATAATGGGATATTAACCTGACTTGATGCTTTAGAAGCATCAATCTTATGGTTAAGTGAAAGACAGCAAGCTCTCTTTACAAGACAGGAAATGCAATGTGATTGGGAACATAATAAAATATGTGTCACCCCATGGCCCTGGGATGAATCACTTCATTCTTGGGAACTAATAAATCCCACCTTAAAGGTGCTTTTCCCTCTCATCTTCAAAGAGAAATGCAAATGTTGCAATCTTGTCTAGACAAACAGTTATCCCAAATTCAGATACTTACTCAGCAAGAGGTTTTTGACACCTTAAATGATAACCTTAATTGGTTTAATCCATCTAATTGGTTTCATGGATTAACTATTCGAATCTGGATATTATCTGCATTTGGTGTATTTATAGTTTTTCTATTTTTTTCAGCTCTCAGAATGATTTGTTCTATGATTTCTTGTCTTTGCCAGACTGAACAACCACTATTAGTTATAGTCACAACTTCACCTTTGCTGCCATCAACATTGTGCTGGTTTGAAAGGATGTATGGACCCTAGACAAGTCATGTTTTAATCAAAATCCCATTTTGTAAAGGCAGAATAATTCCTATTCAATACTGTATGTTTGAAACTGTACTCAGATCATTTACCTGATAATGTGATTTAATCAAGATTGGTTGTTAAGCTGGATTAGGTAATGACATGTCTCCACCCAATTGGATCTTGATAAGTTTCTGGAGTCCTATAAAAGAGGAAACATTTTGGAGAATGAAGGAGATTCAGAGAGAGCAAAGCAGAACGACATAGCCACGAGAAGCAGAGTCCACCAGCCTGCAACCTTTGGAGATGAAGAAGGAAAATGTTTCCCGGGGAGCTTCAGGAAACAGGAAACCAGGAGAAGAAGCTAGCAGATGATGTCATGTCTGCCATGTGCCCTTTCAGATGAGAGAGGAACCCTGACTGTATTCATCATGTACCTTTCCAGATGGGAGAGAAACTGTGACTGTGTTTGCCATATGCCTTCTCACTTGAGAGAGAAACGCTGAACTTCATTGGCCTTGTTGAACCAAGGTATCTTTCCCTGGATGCCTTTGATTGGATACTTCTATAGACTTGTTGTAATTGGGGCATTTTCTTGGCCTTAGAAGTGTAAACTAGCAACCTCTTAAATTCCCCTTTTTAAAAGCCATTGTGATTCTGGTATATTGCATTCCGTCAGCTAGCAAACTAGAACATCAACATCAATGATAAATAAAAAGGGGGGAGATGAAGGGAGGATATAGTTAAAGCATTTGTAAGCTTGCTCTATGTTTGCATATCCTCGAGCAGCAGAAAACCACTGCACTTGTCTGTTTGCTTGTCTGTCAACTGGAGAGCTGTAAACAATTTGAGATGTTTGTCTGCTTTGATTGTCATTTGCATATGTCTACTTTACTTTTCTAGAACGTATTCTCCAACTCATGGGAAAACTCCTGCTTTGTTCTTAAAATTAAAGCTACCTCCTCAAGGCAATAGGAACCTCCCCTGGTGTTCAATGGATAGCTTAACTCCAAATGGCCCATTTACCCAATAAATAGCTAGTAGAAAATAAACTCAAGGTTTTCACTCTCTTGGGACAGAGACTTCCTTGCTTTCTGACTTTTTGTCAAAGGATTTTTCTTCTTGCACCAATTCTTCATGGGACAAAGAATAACTACCATAGGTGGTGGTGTCCACAATCAACCACATCCAGTCAATCACCAGGTCTTAAAAATTTGCCTGCCTTAGACCTTGAATTTATGAATTTTCTATTTATCCCAAATGCTGCTCATCCCATTGTATATCATCTCTTCCTCCATCTATATGGCATACGTTTATATATGTATACACACACACATACATGCATGCACACATATATAGCCACCATTTATCACAGATTTGAAAATAGCTAAAGGAAAAAAGGAAGGAAAGAAGAAAGCAATGGTTAGGGACGGATGGATAGAGGGAAGAAGGAAAGAAAAATTAAAAAAGAGAGAAAGAAACTTTCTATATGCCAGTAATACGCTTCTAACTCTCTTCCTTAGTCCAGGGCCTCATCACTGTAAATATAGATTATTGCAATAGTCTCCTAAATGATCCCTTGCCTCCAAAATTTACAACATTTATTTCATCCTTTTCATTGCTGCTAAAAATATAATTCTCAAATACAAATCTGATTATATTACAACCCAATTCAGAAACCACTCAGTCCATTCCCCAGGTAATTAGGGCTGCCCAAACTACTTTTACCTCTAGACCCCACTGTAGCAACCCAAGTATCGTTAATGTAATATTTTAGATCAAGTCTTAAGCTGGCAGCAACCAAGCTGATGCAAGCTTTGACATCTTCACCATCTGCATGCAAGATTGTTCAGGGAGTCACCATCCCAGAGGCTAGAGGGAAGAGCATGGAGACACGCATAGCAGTGGCTCTTATCACTGCTCACCTTCCGTTCATTGGAAATCAGTCATTTAGGTACATCCTGTTCTGAGGGAGGCTGGAATATAGTTAAACGATAAACCAGGAAGAAAGAGCAGATTTCGGCTGAGTACAATTGTGCAGGTTTGAATCTGTTGTGTAGCCCAGAAAAGCCATGTTTAATCCTCATTCAGGATTGCTGGGTGGGATCTTTTTTACTGTTTCCATGGAGCTGTGACCCACCCAATTGTGGTTAGTAATTTATGATTACTTTGTTTTCACAGTGACGTGTCCTCACCCATTCAAGGTGGGGTTGCTTACTGAAGCCCTTTAAGAAGGAACCATTTTAGAAAAAGCTCAGAGCTGATAGAGCCCACATAGCCAGAGATGTTTGGAGATGCAGAAGGAAAACTCCCCCAGAGAAGCCTTACAAAATGAGGAGAGAAAGCTAGCAGACATTGCCATATGCTCTCCCAGATGAGAGAGAAAAAACCCCGAATTTCATCAGCCCTTTCTTTGTAGTTAAGGTATCTTTCTCTGGATGCTTTAATTTGGACATTTTCATGACCTTAGAACTGTAAACTTGCAACCTAATAAATTCTCTTTTTAAAAGCCATTCCATTTCTTGTATATTGCATTCTGGCAGCTTACAAACTAAAATAATTATCAATGCTTGACACATATCCAAAATAAATCCAAACTCCTTTCCTTAAAACACTAAAATCTGGCTACTTTCTATGTTCCTCAGCTTTAGGACCTCCACATTGATCTATGCAACTGATAGTTCAACCATGACCAGTTTCCTTTCCTCAGACAACTCCAGCTCTCTCTAACGCCTCTTGTTTCCTTCACCTGACTTTTCACATTCCTAGCGCAGTTCCTACCACTTCCCATGACACCTGGCTAGATGAGGGTGGCTTTCCTTTGTGTTTTCACCACACCCTGTGCACAGTACTGATTAAAATTATATACAGGACTTATCTATAAGAATATATATATATATATATATAGAGAGAGAGAGAGAGAGAGAGAGAGAGACCTCTCTCCCCCTTTGACCATATACCCTGGTGAAGTCTGTTCACAGATGTGAGCATGTGAGAGGTTTCTTTTAATACCTTTGAAATTACCCTCATGCCTTTTTCATGTTGGTTCAATTAAGCCTAATTTGTTTTAGACAACAGAGTTGACTATTAAAGACAAATTTGCTATCACTGAAGCCTTTAGATATTTGTACTTGTCAATTAGATGTCTACGAAATTATCCTTTCACAGTTTCCGTGAAAATGCATGCAGTTGAGGTCCAGTTATTACAAGTTCTATAAAAATTAACAACTCAGGTCTCATGGACTATGGACCGATAAAGCATATCATAGGCAGCACGGATGCACACGCAGTCATACCACACATGCACACGATTATGAGTATTTTGTATTTATGTCTGCATAAACAAGACAACTCACAAATTATTTTAAGCATCCACAATTTTATAGATCTCAGGTCAGTGTACAAAGAAAACTTTAATTACAATTCAAATGAAAGTCATTTTAAATAGCTTTCTCTCTTGATTCTACATAAGTCAAAGAAAACAGAGAACTTTAAACACCTATCTTTGTTAACTTAAGAGAGAATGAGATTCAAACAGTACATAATATTATTTACTGACTTTAAGAAAGCAAAACACTGCTATAATCATAATACTTTAAAATAATCATAGTGAAGTATTAGAGTCAGAAGGCCTGAATTAAAATTCCTGCTCTATCATTTACTAACTTTGTAATCTTTGGCAAATCAGTTAGTCTCTAAAATCCTCAATAGTCCTATCTATTAAAGGATTACCTCTCAGAGCTGCTAAGAGATCGAATTTTTGGAGAGGCCTTGTAATAAATAAATAGATAGTTACATAAATAAAGTATTGTAAACAAACAAACAACCCAACAACCCCCCTCCTAGTTTAATGCTCATTAACATAATAGTCAAGATTTTGAGGCAGATTAATTTTGAACCCTGAACCAGACTGTATTTGAATTTGAGAAGGTCATTCTCCCAATTTACAAGCAAATAAGGCTCTTTTCTCAATAAAGTGATCATTCCAAGTAGGTCTTCATATGAGTGTGTATGTGCAGATTTTCACATATGAGGGAACCTGTGGAGGGAATGGTTTGCACATGGCAGGGAGAAGCATTTTACTACTGATAAATGTCTATAGTTGCCAGCATTTAGTTATAACAAAAATTGGACTGACTTTTACTTGGCTTTATTATTCTCTAATGACAATGTGTCCCTAAATTGCCTGTATCCAGGATACACTGATCTCACTCTTACCATCTTTCTCTGCACCACTGTATATATGTATTCTTATTTACCAATAAGCAGTGCTATCAAAAGCAGTTAAAACACTTATTTTTTTCCCTTTTTATTTGTACACACTAAAGCACCAATGTAAAAGATGTATCCCATTAGCCTTTTGGTGAAGCAAGCTCTGTGGTTTAATTCAAGCTATCCAAAACTCTATAAAATCCATCTAATATGCATTCCAATGCTCATCAAAGAAAGTGGGCTGCTGGCTAAGGGCTCAGTTAACACCAACAGCAAAAAACAACAAAGCAAAACAAAAGAAACTTGCCAAACCTGCAGCCTGCTCTTGTGTCCCTCTAGCAACAGGGGTGGATTCCACTTCCCTTAACACCAGGCTAATGCTCCACAGATCTTGTCGAGGCATCTACGTCAGAAATGCTAGACTATTTCCCATTCCTTTTAAGAATTATGTATAATATCATGATAACAACAAATGCTTATTCTTCCACACCTAGTGTAACAGGCCCCTCATCATCATAAACAGTATTTTGTGAGGGCCTGCTTGGTCTGTTTTCAATGTAAGAAATCAAGTCTTTGGATTCAGCTTTCTCATCTGTTTTGCACATATGCTTCTCTGTCTCTTCTGGGGAAAGGTTAAGCCCCTTGATCTCTCTCCTTTCTCAGCAGGTTCACCTTTTATCTGCTCTGCTCAGTTCTGCTCCCCCCAGGAGGACAGAGCACCAGTGAATGGTTGCCCTCTCTACTACTGATAAATTAATTAACAACTTCGGGAGCTTAAATGGTTGGGGAGGATTCTAAAATCTCCCTGCTTGATGACTTTCACAAAATAGATTATCTTTATCCGTTCCATCGGGCCTATATTTTTAGATCAGTGACCTTTGGGTGTATGATTCATTCTGATTTCATTTTTTCCCAGCATGTGCAGTTTCATATAAGCCTATTTAAAAAGCAATAAGCAAGCAATGCTTTAAATGGAATGTAATTTATTCCACACCTGTTTCCTCAGATTATTTTGATAGAAGTGAGTGGTTTCTAGGATACACTGTACTTTTACTATACAACATACAACTAAGATATTTATACATTTTCCCATTAATGTGTGATGCTGGACATTTTAATTTAAGAAAAAACAGTTAACATCATTTTCAGCAAAGCAGCCGCGTATACAACCAAAGCGTTATACTTAATATGACAATAATTTTATAAGAATAATTTGGGTAATTAATTAATTTTGTAGAGTTTTCCTAGTTTTCTTTCTTTATTTATTCTTAAGTAGTATATATAAATAACCCCTGTATAAAAAAATGGGAAGCATAATCAGGTTATGCCATTTGTCCATCTTGGTCATGAGACTCCTGATAATAGTCAAGTAGGTTCCACTACACCTTGGTATTTTTAGGTAATAATTAAAAAGGTAACATTTGCTGAGATACAGGATGTAGATGATAAAAAGATGTCCTGCATATGATGGCATTTGCAATCTAAAATAATTATAAATTTACCATGAATATTTTGTACAATATGCTATGAAGGTCTGTGCTCTTTGTTCCCACTCAGTGTCCTGTTGCACTTAATTTGCATATAAGATAGCATGTTGGCTTCCTTTCTCATCATATTTTCTTTATACCTGAAGGGCGAATTTGTTTTTCCCAACTGTGTATGGAATTTCCAACCAGCATATGTACTTTCAGGTCACTTTTGTATTTATCAGCTAAACCATATCACTATTGAAAGTGAAAAAGACTGCTATTAATGTTTACACAAGAACATCAGGCGAAAATCAGAACAGTACTATGTCAGTGAGGATGTATAGTCTCATTACTTTCAGATAAAATAAAAGTCCAGTTCAGTTCATTCTACTGGAACCTGGTTAAGACCCCAGGAGTTGCTAACTTGGGGGTGAGAGTAGGCTTGTGTGTTTGCTCCCACAGGTCCCCAGTGGCTGCTTGCAAAAAACGTTGGACCCCTATCATGAGTTGGAGAAATCAACCCTTCAACCCAATTCCTCAGATGAAGATATCACTGGAGGAGCTGAGAAACCATCAAAAACTTCAACTCTTGCCCAATTACTCTCCTGCCTTCAAGTCTGTTCCAGAAGTGGAAGTCTGCAGAGAAAAAGGTGGAATTGCAGCCTTCTTATTTTTTCTTGCTCTTCCTCCTTCCCCTCTTATGAGATGCTGCGTTGGTCTCTTCTAGGGTGAGGTATAGGGGAGAGACTGGAGAGATAAGGGGGGGAAATGTTTTACCTGATTAATTCAGTTGCAATATGGTGTCAGTGCCCTTTGTTCAGAACAGAAGTCCAGGCAGATTCTTTGATCCCTAGTTGGAGACTTAGAGGCTGCAATTCCTCCAGGCAGGCCATGCCTCTCTTCCAATAGGATATTTATGGCTCTTTGCCCAATCCTGGGCCTTCTGGTGTCTTCCCAGTGTACAGTCTATCATACCTCCAGATAGTCCTCTTGGCCAGAATCCCTTTCAAAACAACCCCAGAATACCTCTATTCCAAGTCCACAAAGCTCACAGTTGGTCCATGGCAAAAAATGGCCTTTGCTCTGCCGTGAATGGAAGTGTAGCTAGTTCCCACATAAAAGTCTCTTGATCTTCAGGTAAGAGTTGGCTCTTACCTGAGATTTTCCCAGCAAGAACAGCCCCAGCCTGGATCTCCCCAGCCTCAGGGAGCATATGTAAACCCATTGAGAAGCACCCTTGAAGGTCTTTTCTGTCACATGGCATAAGTGAGAGGGAAGCACTCCATTTCCCTCCTGTACAGGGAGTGGGGGTGATCAGGGAGGGGAAGTCCACAGTACACCAACAACACAATCCAAAGTAACCCCCACTGGCATTACTGGACTCTTCAACTTTTTTTTACAGGCTGGAGGTAACTAACTGTCTAATGCTGTTAAGGTTGATTTCACTAATGCATAGTTTAGCCTGTTTAACTGATCCTGCAACTTGCATTGAGTTCTGGGATGCTTGCCATCCACTGTTTGCTTGTTGTTCTTGGCTTTCAGGGCCTCTAGCATGAGACTTATTTAACATAATATTACATATTGTCATGGTCAGGTTCATGTGTCAACTTAGCCAAGCGGTGGTACCTGTTTGCCTGGTTCGGCAAATGCTGGCCTGTCTTTTGCTGTGAGGACATTTCATGGAATTAGATCATGATCACATCCACTGCATCCACAGCTGATTCCATTTGTAGTTGGCCAGGTGAGTGTCTTCTTTAATGGGTGATGCTTAATCTAGTCACTGGAAGCCTTTTAGGGAGCATTCAGAAGAGTCCTGTGGAGTTCATCCAGACCCTCCATTGGAATCGTCAGCTTCACAGCCTGCCCTACAGATTTTAGACTCTGTTTCCATGGTTATTTGAGACACTTTTATAAATTTTATATTTATGAATATTTCCTGTTGATTCTGTTTCTCTAGAGAACAGTAACTCATACAATTTGGTACCAGGAGTGGCTCTTAAGAAACAGAATCTTAAAAATGGGTTTTTGTGAATGGTTTTCTAAACTGACTGGACTCAAAGGCACTAAGGACTCTGATTCTCATAATCAGAATGACATTGGCAGTCCATGGAGTGAGCTGGCAAAAGAGATAGTCAAAATATCACCATTTGATTCTTCTAATGCTTCGCTTGTGTGAAGCCAGGCTATGGGGGATAATGTTTTTGACATCTTTACAGAGCTTTGTGGAACTAGTAAGTATAGAGATGTTGTCTGGTTGTTGTTAGATACACTGTATACATTAATGGGTGAAAGGTATGGGCTTAAGGTTTCAAATGAGAAGCTTAAGCACCATCTGACAGATGTAGATTTTTCTGTGAGTGTCCTGAAGGAAAATCTTATTTCTTTTTTTTTTTAATATATATATATTTTTTTAATTTGCATATGGGCAGGAGGCACCAGGGATCGAACTCCAGACCTCCAGCACGGCAGGTCGGAGCTCTGCCTGCTGAGCCACGGCAGCCGCCCAAAATCTTATTTCTTGTAGCTGTAGACTTGAGATCTCTGAAAATCAGACTCAGAATCTTATTGTTAGAGTAGCAACTTTACAATATAAACTGAAATCTCAATCTTGCATAGTGTCTGCCATTAAAGAGGCATTGATTGGAAAGGAGTGGGACTCTGAAAAATGGGACGGTGACATACGGATCGATAATGATGTTGGTGGAGAGGCTGAAACCTAGGTCATGCTGAGTCTTCTCTAGGTAACCCTGTAATAGTCTTCCCTGAGGACATAGCCACCCCACCTCCAGCCTGCCTTGAGGAATTGGCCACCCAGCCTCCTCCTGAGGGGATTAGCCCTAGAGTGATTAATCCTGTTTCACCAGATGAAACTGCAAATGAAGGCCCTGAAGCAAATGGCTTGGAAGATATTTCTAATTCTTTTCATGACCCACCCCCACCACCCCTCATTTCTTCCAGACCTCTAACTAGACTAAAGTCCCAACAGGCCCCTAAAGGTGAGGTACAAAGTATCACACATGAGGAGGTATGTTACACTCCAAAAGAACTGTGTGAGTTTTCCAATTTATATAGACAAAAATCAGGGGAATATGGGTGGCAGTGGATTTTAAGGGTGTGGGATAATGGTGGGAGGAACATAAGGCTGGATCAGGCTGAATTTATTGATATGGACCCACTAAGTAGAGATTCTGCATTCAATGTTATAGCTCGAGGGTTAGAAAAGACATTAACAATTTGTTTGGATGATTGGCTGAAACATGGATCAAAAGGTGGCTGACATTACCTGAGGTTGAAATGCTAGAACTGCTCTGGTATAATGTAGATGAGGGGATCCAGAGGCTTAGAGAGATTGGAATGTTAGAGTGGATTTATCATGCAAATCCTGCTCTTACACCCCAGGAATGTCCAGAGGATGCACCTTTTACCGGAACAATGAGAAATAAATTTGTGAGACTAACACCATCATCCCTGAAGAGCTCTGTAGTTGCACTTCTCTGTAGGTCAGATATTACTGTGGGAACTGCTGTCACTGAGCTGGAATCCTTAAACACAATGGGGATGATAGGATTCCAAGTTGTCAGAAGCCAGGTGGCAGCATTTCATTGCCAAAGATAGGGTGAACATGGTTATTATATTAATAGACAGCAAACTCAAAGCAGGAGTCAAAATAATCTGACTCGCAGAGATTTGTGATATTGGCTAGTAAATCATGGGGTACCTAGAAATACAATAGATGGGCAGTCTACTAAATTCTTTTTAGTGCTGTATAGACAAAAGTGTTCTAGGTCAAGTGAACAGAAGTCTAACTTGAATTACAAAAAGACAGAGTCACGACCCCTTAATCAATTTCCAGACTTGAGACAGTTTACAGACCCAGAGCCCCCTGGGAGGCCAGGTCCCTCTGGAGGAGAACCCTGTTTACACAGCCACAAATCTATAGTGTCAATCTTCCTCCAAGCCTTCCCCAAGGAGACAGACGGCCTTTTACCAGGGTAACTGTGCATTGGGAAAAGGAAATAATCAGATATTTCAGTTATTATTAGACACTGGTTCAGAAGTGACATTAATTCCAGGGGACCCAAAACGTCACTCTGGTCCACCAATCAGAGTGGGGGTTTAAGAAGGTCAGGTGATCAATGGAGTTTTAGCTCAGGTCCATCTCACAGTGGGTCCAGTGGGATCTAATACTCATTCTGTAGTTATTTCCCCAGTTCCAGAATGCATAATTGGAATAGACATGCTGAGTAACTGGCAGAATCCCCACTTTGGCTCTCTAACTCATGCAGTGAGGGCTATTATGGTGGGAAAAGCCAAGTGGAAGCCACTAGAACTGCCCCTACCTAGCAACATAGTAAATCAGAAACAGTACCAGATTCCTGAAGGGATTGCAGAGATTACTGCCACTCCTATGGACTTGAAGGATGCAGGGGTGGTGATTCCCACCACATCCCCATTCAGCTCTCCTATTTGGCCTGTGAAGAAAATAGATGGGTCTTGGAGGATGACAGTGGAATATCTTAAGCTCAGCCAGGTGGTAACTCCAATTGCAGCTGCTGTTCGGATGTGGTATCATTGCTTGAGCACATCGATACATTCCCTGGAACTTGGATTGCAGCTATTGATCTGGCAAATGCTTTTTTCTCAATAGCTATAAGTAAGGATCACCAAAAACTGTTTGCTTTCAGCTGGCAAGGTCATCAATATCCGTTCACTGTCTTACATCAGGTATTTATCAACTCTCCAGCCCTATGTCATAATCTTGTCCGCAAGGACCTTGATCATTTCTCCCTCCCACAAGACAGCACGCTGGTCCATTATATTGATGATATCATGTTGATTAGACCTAGTGAGCAAGAAGTAGCAATTACCCTAGACATACTGGTAAGGCATTTTTGTGTCAGAGGATGGGAGAAAAATTCCACCTCAGTGAAATTTCTAGGTGTCCAGTGGCGTGGGGCATGTTGAGATATCCCTTCTAAGGTGAAGGATAAGTTGCTGTATCTGGCCCTTCCTACCATCAAAAAAGAGGCACAATGCCTAGTTGGTCTCTTTGGATTTTGGCAACAGCATATTCCTCATTTGGGTGTGCTACTCTGGCCTATTTATCAAGTGACCAGAAAAACTGCTAATTTTGAGTGGGGACCTGACCAAGAGGAGGCTCTGCAACAGGTCCAGGCTGCTGTACAAGCTGCTCTGCCACGTGGGCCATATGATCCAGCAGATCCAATGGTGCTGGAAGTATCAGTGACAAATAGAGATGCTGTTTTAAGCCTTTAGCAGGCCCCTATAGGAGAATCACAATGCAGACCAGCAGGATTTTGGAGCAAAGCCTCACCATCTGCTGCAGATAACTATTCTCCTTTTGAAAAACACCTTTTGGCCTGCTACTGGGTCTTAGTGGAGACTGAACGCTTAACCTTAGGCTACCAAGTTATTGTGAGTTGCCTATCATGACCTGGGTGTTGTCTGACCCACCAAGCCATAAAGTTGGGCATGCACAGCAGCACTCAATTATGAAATGGAAATGGTATATACGAGATAGGGCCAGAGCAGGTCCTGAAGGCACAAGTAAGTTACATGAGGAAGTGGTCCAAGTACCCATGGTCTCCACTCCTGCCACATTACCTTCTCTTTCCCAGACCAAAGCTATGGCCTCTTGGGGAGTTCCTTACAGTGAATTGACTGAGGAAGAGAAAACTCGGGCCTGGTTTACAGATGGTTCAGCACAATATGCAGGTACCACCCGAGAGTGGACAGAGCAGCACTACAACCCCTTTCTGGGGTGTCTTTGAAGGACAGTGGTGAGGGAAAATCCTCCCAGTGGGCAGAATTTCAAGCAATGCACCTGGTTGTTCATTTTTCTTGGAAGGAGACCTGGCCAGAGGTGCTTTTATATACTAACTCATGGGCTATTGGTAATGGTTTGGCTGGATGATCTGGCATTTGGAAAGACTATAATTGGAAAATTGGTGACAAAGAGGTCTGGGGAAGAAGTACGTGGGTAGACCTTTCTGAGTGGGCTAAAAACATGAAGATATTTGTGTCCCATGTGAATGTGCACCACAGGGTTACTTCAGCAGAAGAAGGTTTTAATAATCAAGTGGGTAAGATGATGCATGCTGTGGATATTAGTCAGCCTCTTTCCCTAGCAACCCCTGTCATTGCCCAATGGGCTCATGAACAAAGTGGCCATGGTGGTAGGGATGGAGGTTATGCATGGGCTCAGAAACATGGACTTCCACTCACCAAGGCTGACCTAGCTACAGCCACTGCTGAGTGCCCAATCTGCCAGCAGCAAAGACCCTGATATGGCACCTTTCCCCAAGGTGACCAGCCGGCTACATAGTGGCAGGTTGATTACATTGGACTACTCCCTTCATGTAAGGGGCAGCAATTTGTTCTAACTGGAATAGACACATACTCTGGATATGGGTTTGCTTTCCCTGCATGCAATGCTTCTGCCAAAACTACCATCCATGGACTTACAGAATGCCTTATCTATCATCATGGTATTCCGCATAGCATTGCTTCTGATCAGGGAACACACTTCATAGCAAATGAAGTGTGGGAATGGACACATGCTCATGGAATTTTCTGGTCTTACCATGTTCCCCATCATCCAGAAGCGGCTGGATTGGTAGAATATTGGAATGTCCTTTTGAAAACTCAATTACGGTGCCAACTAGGTGGCAGTACCTTGAAGGGCAGGGGTGATGTTCTCCAGGAAGCTATGTATGCTTTGAATCAGCATCCGCTGTATAGTGCTATTTCTCCCATATCCATGGGTCCAGGAACCAAGGGCGGGGAAATGGGAGTGGCACCACTCACTATTACCTCTAGTGATCCACTAGGGAAATTTTTGCTTCCTGTCCCTGTGACTCTGAGCTCTGCTGGCCTACAGGTTTTGGTTCCAAAAGGGGAGTGCTTCCACCAGGAGAAATAACAATGATTCCATGGAACTGGAATCTAAGACTGCCACCTGGTCACTTTGGGCTGCTCATGCCCCTGGATCAATAAGTCAAGAAGGGGATTACATTACTGGCTGGGGTGATTGACCCTAATGATCAGGGGGAAATAGGGCTGTAACTACACAATGGAGGTAAAGAAGAATTTTCCTGGAATATAGGAGATCCCCTAGGGCATCTTTTAGTACTACCATGCCCATGATTAAAATCATGGAAAATTACAACAACCCAATCCAGGCAGGGCTACCAATGGCTCTGAAATTTCAGGAATGAAGGTTTGGGTCACCCCACCAGGCAAAGAACCGCACCCAGTTCAAGTGCTTGCTGAGGGTAAAGGGAACATGGAATGGGTAGTGGAAGAAGGTAGTGATAAATATGAACTACAGACATGTGATCAGTTACAGAAATGAGGACTGCAATCCATTTTGTTCATGTTATATTATTTAAGTTGTAAGATATCAAGTTTAAGAATGGGTATTGCCCAAGGACTTGCACACTATTCTTGAGAGATTTAATGTGTTTCTGGTTATATGCAGGACAGTTGAGTATTGTTAAGTGAGAAAAAGATGTGTCTTTTATTGTTTTCTATTTAGAAATTAGGTATGGTTTAAGGTGATGAGTATAGCTGCCAAGTTGACAAGAGGTGGACTGTCATGGTCAGGTTCATATGTCAACTTGGCCAGGTGGTGGTACTTGTTTGTCTAGTTGGGCAAGTGCTGGCTTGTCTTTTGCTGTGAGGACATTTCATGTTGGCTGCATCCACAGCTGAGTCCATTTGTAGTCGGCCAGGGGGTATATCTTCTTTAATTGTTGATGCTTAATCTCATCACTGGAAGCCTTTTAGGGAGGATTTGGAAGAGACAGCTTTCTTCCTGCTTTGGCTGGCAAGCATCTCTTGTGGAGTTCATCCAGACCCTCCATCAGAATCGTCAGCTTCACAGCCTGCCCTACAGATTTTGGGCTCTATGTTCCCACGGTTACGTGAGACACTTTTATAAATTTTATATCTACGAATATTTCTTGTTGATTCTGTTTCTTTAGAGAACCCTAACTAATACACATATGAAAATGAAATGTATAAATTAATGTACACATAGTATCCAGTTCAAAACCTGAAATACAGAAGGTGCTCGAAAATTATAACTTAAAACATAAAACCTAGCATGAATAGGGAGGAGATCTGATGATCCTTTGTATAATTTTATAGTTCCAAATGTGTCAAGGCCCATGCCCATCTGATCTACTCATTTGGCAGCTCTTACTGTAGGATCTAAGGAGTTGTTCATGTATATATACACAAAGCACAATCTCTAGACAATTTTTCTCTATACATCAATTTCTGTGGGAATTATATTCTGAAAATTTTTTTGGTGTTATTGCAACATTTTCTATATATCCCGAGTGCTTTATTTTATGTCTATTCTCTGATAATAGTGCTCTCTCTGCAACAGTGATTTTAAAACTTTTAGGTCAATGTGGTCTGTGAGAAGTTGATGAAAGCTGTAAACCTTTCCAGTAGAAAGTACACATTTACACACACAATAGTTTGGCTGTAATTTCAAGGAGTTCCTGTATTCCCTGGAGCTCATTCGTTGGAGGACCCAGGTCACCAACTCCTCAGGTCCCTGAGGAGGGGACTTCTGCATTGTAATGGAGTAAGGCAAAATCGATGGGTTTAGGTCTGTAAGGTTGGCTGGTGAGTTGAGCATTATTCTAAAATTCCTCTGTAGGAAAAAGAAAATTATTTCTTGGAATCTAAAATGATAATGATTCTCCCCTGAACAGACAAATGTTTTCCATGAAACTTTTGCTTATATTTAAAAAATATGGCCTGATCTTTCCCCTTCTTCTTTGCCACCACCACTACCATCACTATCTCGTCTCATTGAAGGCTCGTGCTGGAAGCATAATAGAGACCTTAATGCTCATTCACTTTTTGCCCAGTGAGGTCATTGCACCTAAATTTCCATGCCTACACATGGTTGATTTGCCCTCAGTGGTTAATTGTTTCCTTCAAGATCATAAATATCAAATATCTACAGGAGAAGAGATTTTATCATGCTTAGTGTCCTCTGCTCCTTTGTGACCAGAAAGAGCAGCAAACACCAACATATAAAGCTCCCAAGCAGCAAATTTACCTGAAAATTGTGTTAAGGAAGATTGACAATCTCAAAACAGGCTACAAGTATAGGGAAGGGGGGAAGAGAAGAAACACATGAGAGATTGTTTTTAAGTCTATAGTATACAAGAAGACTTAGAGCAAGCTCTTATTGTGTAGCTAGTATTCACACATCTGTCTGCTTTAATGATTGTATACTAAAGTCCTCATTCCTTCTACTTTTGGGATCTGTTTGAGCCTGATGTAATAGTGTTTAAACAATGAGCAAAACATATCAGGAAACATAAAACTTCCCTCAGAGAACCTAAACTTTGTCTGATGTCAAAGATCTTTAATAAGTGTGTCATCTTAATTTCTCAAAGGAAATGATTGTAAGGCTGGAATTATATCTGCTCACCATTATGCTGAGCAATGTTTACCTCTAAAGTTCCAATCTCTGGCTTATGGTTTCTTCTCACCAACTACAAGCCGAAGATAGTAGTAGGAACACTGTCAGGGGCTGATCATGAAAAAGTATAAAACAAAAATGGGTTGCATTCAGTCCTCTTCTCTCTTACTCCTCCAAGCTACTTTTTCCCACTAAGCTTTGACATATCCAAAGTACAGTTTCTCAGTAACACTAAGAAATTAAGGCTGACATCATCATTGGTGCTGCTATTCAAGGGTTTGAGTAAATAAACTTGGAAAGTACTTGCATTCAGAGCAAGATTTTCCATTTATCTTTTCTACCATTATTGATAAAGCAAATGCATTGGCCATATATTCACCAAGGTCCTCACAACTTTAAAATTCTGATTTCAAGAGAGAGAAAGAGGCATATTAAAAGCTGGTCTTAAAATACTTTCTATAATTTTATCTTTAGCAGTAACTCTGTGGGGAAGGATTCCTGATAAAAAGTCTTATTTGGCATTTGGATAATTGATTCCTCTCTGGTGGGGTCCAGACGTACTAAGAGTATTTAATTTTCCTTTGAGGAAAACGTGTTTCTGCCCTATTCCAATGTATGAGGAACTCACCAAACAGAGACAGCAGAGCTCTGAAGAGAGAATTCATATAGAGAACAGAATGATCCTGTTGCTCACTAAAAATAACCAAGGATATTTATCAAAAAAAAGTAAATTTTGGCCATGGAAGTAGTACAAATAATCTCAGAGAATATGTGTTGGTTTTTATCCTAGGATAATATTGAATTTCTATGGGTATTTGTGTGTTGGCAAGGGAAGGTAGGAGGAGCACTGGTTATTTTTACATGGCTGGTGCTCATAATAGCACCAAGTAATTTATCATATGTGGTATAATTAGATCATTTGATTACCTGAACATTCCAGGATTTTTTTCAACTCTTCAAAATAACTGAGTTTTTACAACAGAAATGCAGTGAAATGCTGGCAATTTTCCAGTGTACACAGCACCCATTCACGAACACATGCACACACACACAACCCTAGAGATACTGGGAAATTTTCAATTTTCAAATTAGATCTGTCATCTTAATTAAACTATTTGATAGCCAACATCAAGTCTAGGTATTGTTAAAAGTGCATATTCAACTTCAACCTGATGATTATATTCAGTCATGTGTACAGGATTGATTCCCTGGGAACATAAACATGGAAGCATCTAGTTTTTTTTCATTTTGTATCATTATCTGTTTTCTATTTGATCTGCACGTTCTTGTTTTATGTTTTTTGTGATCAATTGCATGTCTCTGTGAGAATTTTGTCCAGGTTAGGGATATAGTATATGACTCTAAGACAACAAAAATAAAAAATAAAATGGATTTAAATGAGAAGGGATATTCATTTGGAGTGATCATTCCTATTTTAATAAACATTCATTTTTCAACGCACTATACCATCTCAATGATTAAGATTGCCTAATTTTGAAAGAATAATGCACACATGTTCCTTAGGTGACATACGTTCTGAAAAAGAAACCCACTTTAGTCTCATTCACTTGTGGGGGAAGAAAAGTAAGGGAAATAATGAAAAAATTAAGGGTCAGTTTGCATGAGCTGACCACTGATGTGGACTCACAGTGAAACCCACAGCTTGGGATGCTTACCAACAGGAGCAGACCTGCACCCACGAAGATGTGCATGAGAGATTGAGAAACTCACACACTCCACATTCTGGGGGACATCTGTTTCTATATTTGATCAACAAAGGTCATCCTGCACTTACTCATCATTTCAAGTTAACAGTAGCCCTGGAATTTATGCTGTACTATCAGTAATTGTGAGTAATTCTACCACACAAGGAATTATATGAAAGATGAGGTCATTAAATTGAGATGAGATTAAGGTCAACCCCTCATAATGTCGAAAAACAATAATGCAATTTTAAAACAAAGCTATTTTCAGGATCTGCAGTAAAATAGGAAAAGACAAGTGCTCAGGGAAACTGGGCTCTGGTTTGAGAAGTGCCAACTTGTCATGGCCTTTTAAATGAGTCTTAATGTTTCTTTCTGCACCTTAGTTCTTTTATCTACAAAGCAAATGAGGAGGACTGGGTATTTACTAAGTTTCTTTCCAGTTATAGCATTTCTTCTTTGTTTTTGGAAAAGGGACAGACCAATCTAGTATCTACTACGGAAAGGGGATCCCAGACCCACCAGAGGCATTATCTCTCAGAGAGAGGACTTCCTGCCACAAAGAGCCATTCTTTTCCTTTGTAGAAAAACATGGCTCTTTCATAAACACTATTTCCATCACATTCTTAGTCACAGTGCCTGAAAGACTTCCAAATTTTCCACTTTGGGCTAAAAAAGTGAAGGAGCTCATTAAAATACAAGTGTTATATGAGAGAATCATTTTTACATTTTTTGATCACAGGACCCATTTCCATAGTTTAAAAATTACTGAGGATCCCCAAATGATGTTGATTTATATAGGCTATAACCATAGATTCAGTGTTAGAAATTTAAATTGAGGAAATTTTAAAATACTTACTAATTTGTTTTTAAATAGCAACAATAAACCTCTTAGATATTAACATATTTAAAATAGTTTATAAATGTAACTATATTCTTCCTAAAAAACATTTGTGGAGTTATCTTGTAAATGTCTTTAATATCTGGCTTAATAGAATATAACTAAATTCTCATATCTACGTCTACATTTAATGTGTTTTAATGTATTGTTTTGGCCTCTCCCAGATAGTTGAAAGAGGAGTAGTATTTTAAATAGTACATTCAGATAATAGTATATATTCTTTTTGACACCATGTCAAAACTCAACAATGTTGTATTTCTTAAAAACTAGTAGCAATATGGAATCTGAATCCATATCAATTTTTTTATATTTTAATACATTAAAATCCATTGTTCTATCTTGCTCTTTGAATGGATCTTCCCCTATGCTTTATTTTAGAACACCTATGGATACACATAGCCACTTACATGACCAGGACAGAAGTTAAAGGTCAACAGACTTTCTCGGGGAGAAAAGAATGTGCAAATGGTACCATAATCCACTTATCTTGTAAAACATTAAATTCCTTTCCCTTGATTCTATGGATAACAAATCTAACAAATGTCCTGACCCCTCAATCATGAGATCCTGCTGAAACTCTGTTCTCATGGTATGTCTTTGTTCTAAGCCATTATAAGCTGTCCCATGCACTCCCACCTTTGCAGAGTGCAACCTCCATTTTCCACCACTGAGGAAAAGTCTTCTACTGTTCATAAGTCCTAATAAAACTCATATCTGACTCTGGTCCTAGTGTGTTCTTTGGTCTTGGGGCTGCACTGACCCAAACCCTTCAAGAGTTGGGTTGGAACAATTGTTGAGCCAGCCAGGAAGCCAAAGAGCCACCGACCAAAGAGGGCATGAGTTCTGGGAAGGGAGAACCCATGGGGGAAATCCTAAATTGGTTTATATCATCTATGGGGGGGGCGGTTGCCCTCCTGGATGAATGGGGACTGCCGTGAGAATATGGGGACACCTAAAACTCTGGTGGGGTTGTTGTTTTGCAACAGATAGCAGGACAATTAAATTTTAGCAAAAAGAAAAAGGGCACCAAGTAGTAGTGGCCATAGCCTGGCCTCTTTTAAGATCCTTGTCACAGAGGCAGAAAAGAAGGTGGCAAAGGAAGAATTAAAATTAAAGAGGGACATGCGGTTCACTCAAACAGATGTGCAAGATGCCATAACAGAGCACTTGCATTGTGCTGATAATCAATTAGAAACAGCAACTTGTATATATGCTCAAGGCCAGGGAAGCAAATTACTCTGAGTTCGAGTTCGCAGTATACTGACTACTATGGGATGGGACCCCAAAGTGTGAGATCTAGAGACTCCTCCTGGGAAGAGGAAGAGAGGAGGAATGGGAGGTGGAGGAGGATGGAGACCCCCGACAGGTATACCACATGATTCGACAGAAATGGAAAGTGTCACAAGATCAGCCCCCTGGATTCAGCAATTCCAACTGCCTGAACAGAAATTACACATTACTATGAGAGACTCTACCACAGCCAAATTGGGCAATTTAGGGCGATGGTATTGATAAAAAACTAGAAAGTCCTTACCCAATTGGATTCTGAGGTTATGAGGCATTGAAGCAGAGGGGGTAGTACTTTCTGGAGTGGAGATGAATAAACTGGCATCTATTATAACCCAACTTTCACAACATCAAAGCTCTAATGCCACCTCAGCTGATGCAAAAATTGCTTCCTTATTAAAGTACGTCTGATTGAGGGGTGTAAGGCTGCATGGCCTAATGAAAGGGATGTAATGCACAATACCCAGCACTGGCAAAATATGGAGGAGCTGCAAGACTTTTGGGGGATAAAGGTCAAGATGAAGCAAAGACTTAAAAAATGTATCTGATTATATTAAGTGGGGTACTAGGCTTAATGTTACAGCATTATAAATCGGAAGGATGCACAGGCATGTTTACAGGATCCTGCCAAATGAACTGCCTACCACAGGGAGCTCTCAAAATCAGGGTTTTATTCAACTAGCCAAAAGCCAACAACTAGGAACCATCACCAGCTTGCAGAGTGTGGAAGGCACTGTTTAATTAGCTAGCACAAATTAACTACATAAAGAAGGCAAATACCTACAAGAGTGTCTTACAAAAACCAGAAAATTTAAAACTTAAATAAATTTTAAAATATAATTTAAAAATAAATTTCTCATTCCTCACATATGACAAGTCAAAATATCACTTGGGCCTCTTTGGGTGGTGGGTAGAATGTGGGCCATGGCAGACTGAAAAGACATCAACAAGAAAACATGCAAATAGGGTAAAGTGAAAGTCTAACAACAATACTTAGGATAAATCATTGAGCTTGTCTTTTTCCTCAAAAAAACAAAACAAAACAAAACAAAAACAACCTCTATCCAAAATCAAAAAGAGCAAAGTAGGAACAAATTGCAGAGGTTTTTGAGTATATGGTTACACTGGAAGCATGGCTGCTGATACTCTTTCATTTTGTGAATACTAAACATAAAGATGAACTTCATTCTTTCAATGCCAAAATCAGGGCAGAGAGACAGGAGTAAAAATTATAAATGTGGATGAAACAATGTTCATAGGATATAAAGAGTTGGGGATGAGGGAAGGGGAGAAGGAGTAGGTTTTTGTGCGTTTTGAAGCTATTGGCAGAACAGCTGAGTAGTCTTAAAGAACCTCCTCCAAGGAGTAACATTCTAGTCTTCTGGATTTGCTCTGTAGGGGTATCAAAACTCCCAGCCCACCACCTACTCCTTCACCTCTTCTTTGAGGGCACCTACCTTACTGTAAGTCACTACTGATAAGTTATTTGAGTAACTGCTGGGGGACAGATTTACAGAGTTCTGTGAAAGTTTATTCTGACCTTGCTTGGTTTGGTCAGGAGTAAGAACCCATATATTTTTTGTTAAATGAGTCAGAACCTCCAGGGTCTTTTAGGTTGTTTTCATCTAACTGTCAGTTCTTTTGGGGAGAGGCAAATGGGTTGAAGTTTCCTTCTACCTTGAGATGTGGCTGTGTGTTGAACTCCATTTCAAAAGATGACAGCTGTTGAGTTACTTCTAAAAGCCCACCCACCTCCGCACTGAAAAACATAATACAGTCCTGTAGCAGTGCACATCCACCACTGTCCCTGATACATTCCTACTCTGCTGTGGCTGCACATCTGGATGCTGGCATCTGTGGGGCTCTAGCGATCTCACCATCACCATGTTCACATGTCTAATTTTTTCTCCCCCAACATATTTCAGAGAAACTCCTGGAGGCCAGGCCTCTGCCCCAGAACTCTGGATCTGCTATGTATTTATAAACTATGTATCAGGAGGTATGGATTCTCCTTCTTCTACGGTGACATCGTCAACAAAGGACGTAGAAGGCACACTGATGTTTGGGCTTTCAAAGTCATAATAGGCATCAATGGCTGCTTGCAAATCCCAGTTGGTTATGTCCAGGAAGAAGGCACAGCCAGCTGGGTTGAGCTGAAAACCAAGCAGCTGCTGGAACTCCGAGATGAGCACGTCTTTGACAATGGTGCCAAGGCAGCTGAATTTCTGCATCAGCTCGAGGTACAGGTCCATGTCCATGCCCTCCATGGTGGGAGCCATACACCAGCTTACCCACCTCCTCACAACTGAGCCACTGCCATGCCACTGGGCCAGGGGACTTGGAGGGAGCATGCTGCTAGCTAGTGCTGTGCCCCACTCCTTTGAGGTAGGCCCCAGGCCTCTTATCACATCATAGGGGTAAACACAACACTTCAAAATTCTATGAGGGGCTGGAAATGAAGCATGCCATTTATGCTGTGGCCTTCAGAGGTCCCGATACTGAAGCTTTTACCACAGGAATGAAAGACACGGTATTGCATACTGCCCTCAACCATTACTTTGGGCCTCTTGTCTCTCTTAAGTCCACTAGAGGGACAGCCATTTCCCTTGCTACTCAGGCTATAACCAACCAGAGAGTCAGAGAGGCTGCACAAAAAGGGGGTGGGAGTAAGGGTAATGGGAAAGGTATCCCATGAGTATGACAGCCCTAAATGAATATTCCACAAACAGATGTGGGCAGTTCTCATTGCTGTAGACACAGAGATAGAAGCTATAGATAAGCAACCTAAAGCAATCCTGGTAAGTAGTCCTGGTAAGAGTATGGAGCAAACTGCCTAAGGACCAAACAGTTACTACAGTGAATTCCCAAGTTTCCAAGGGAGAAGGAAAGTCAGGAAAGAAACCATCATTCAGAGCCTGAGCCTGGGAGCCCTCCACTCCCCTGGAAGAGGTTTGACAAACTCCTTTCCCTCTCTCAAAGTAGGAAGGTCAAAGGCCTGAGTGTGAACAATAGGCAAGGACTCCAGGGATTGGAGGCCACATGTAGAATTAACCATTTACTGGTCCCTACTACTCAGCAACAAGTGTTAGCACTGATAGATATTGGAGCTGACTGTACCTTGATCTATGGGAATATAGCCCAATTTGATGGGCCAGTATTGGCTATAGAAAGCTATGCAGGGAAAACAATCCAGGCAAAGCAGCACAGTCTAACTTTGCAAATTGAGAGACTGCCCCTCAACAAGTATATGCAGTAAATATTTCCCCTATACCAGAGCACATTTTAGGAATTGATCTTCTATAGAATGCCCATGTTGCTCATCACTATAGGGAAATTCTGTGTCCAGTGCAGAGTGATTAAAGTGGTATTGAGAGGTCAAGCTAAACAGTCCCCTGTAAAAGTACCCCTATCTCAGAGTCGTGACTACAAACAATATAAATCTCCAGGAGGACACCAACGACTTTCAGCCACCACAAAAGAACTGAAGTGGGCGGGGATAATAATACCCTTCCATAGCCCTTTTAATAGTCCTGTGTGGCCAGTAAACAAGCCTGATGGAGCATGGTGTATGACAGTAGATTATAAGGAGTTAAACAAAGTAACACCACTGCTGGATCTTGCAGTCTCAAACATTGCTGGTTTATTACAAGACATTAGTAACCGATTGTGCCAGTGTCATTTTGTATTAGATATTGCTAATGCTTTCTTTAGAATCTCCCTAGAAAAATCAACTCAGCCTGCATTCGCCTTCACTTGGGAGGGCTAATAATGAACTTTTACTGTGCTCCCCCAAGTCTCCGCACATAGCCTGTCTGCCATAGTCAAGTGGCAAAGGATTTGGCTACGTGGAAAGGTCTCACGAGTGTAACATTACTTCACTATATTGATCATGTCATGTTAACCAGTAACT
Organism: Myrmecophaga tridactyla; assembly: GCA_004026745.1. Taxonomy (NCBI): domain Eukaryota; kingdom Metazoa; phylum Chordata; class Mammalia; order Pilosa; family Myrmecophagidae; genus Myrmecophaga; species Myrmecophaga tridactyla. The sequence goes on along the minus strand of PVIY010026891.1, from coordinate 1,556 downwards.
TTCTTTTGGAATTAAAAGAAGCCTCAGGCTCATTGCTATCTCACCTCAAAAGTCAGGGATGGATAGTTAGCCATGACAAGCTGCAAGGTCCTGGCTGCTCTGTCAAATTCTTGAGTGTTACATAGTCAGGTAAGACAGAAACTATACCTTTGGGTATAATTGATAAAGTCAATGTTTCCCCACCAAACAACTAATGGCTTTCTTGAGATTGTTGGGGTATTGGAAATCTTTTTTCCTTACTTATCCCAAATGTCAAAACCTTTATATGCTTTGATTATAAAGGCTATCCTTGGAAATGAGTTACCTCTCAATAGGCCGCTTTTGAAATGGCAATAACGGCAACAGCATAGACATCAGCACTCAGAGAGCATAGATCCAGCCTGCCTTATGAATGATGCAGCCAGCACTTATACTGGCTTTGGGTGTGGTCTGTGGCAGAGGCAGAATTCTAAATGAATGCTCCTTGCCTTTTGGTCACAATTATGGAAAGGGGCAGAATTTAGACACAGCCCCCTGGAAAAGCAATTGTGTGCTGCACACATGACTTATTGGAAATGGAGGGTTGGAAGAACACCATACCCTGATAATGTGAAAAATACTGGTTGGCTAAATCATAAAGATTTTCTAAACTTAATATATGATATTAGAAAATCATGTTCATTAATATCACCACCCATCTCATTAGAAAGTCCTTTAAGTATTGGGAAGCTGCCAAGCTCTTGGTTGCTAAGAGAAGTTTTTCAAACTCTTGATTTTGCTTGAAAGCTTGAATGCTATCATTGATGACAAATACTGTTAGGTTCATCTTTGTAAATTTTCAGAAAAAATATCTGTCAAATATTCAAGTATGAATAAACATAGTTTATCTGTCAATTGTTCTCTCAAGTAAAAATGTGATTCAACTCACAACTCAGGCACTCTTACACAACTTTTTCTAAAAGCAGTCATCCTATTTTGATGAGCAGAGAAATGCTTTATGCATATGTCCCATTTTGTCACAAATAATGTTAAAAAGAATTGTACTCAAAGACTGAGAATTAATAAAATAAGTAATGCTTACTGATTTATCAGAAAAGAATTGTACCCAAAGGCTGAGAATTAATTAAATATGTAATGTTTACTGCTTCATCAGAAACATTTTTAAATGAAACTGACTTAAAAATAAGTATATATCTGATTATAGCAACCACTTGTACATTGTATCACTGCTTTGATTCATGCTATATTGCCAGCAGTTTTTCCTAAATTGCTTTCACACCATCACTGCAGATATAAATATAATAGAAAAGTCAAATAGACTATAGAATAGTTTTGACCATATGGATCCTTTGACTTGACCTCAGGGTCTCTCAAGTTCTATGGTCCAAACTTTGAAATCAATGTCCTTTATCTTAGATAGATATAATTTATCAGATAACTAACTCTAACCAGGAGATGTTGTAGCTGGGAGTCCCTGAAGGCCTTAGCAGAAAATACTTGAAAGATGGAAGTAAGAAGATTTGCAAAAGGAAAATGCTGTTCTGGAAAACAGCAGCATAGAGTCTTAAAAAAAAAAA
>PVIY010026890.1:0-34830 GCA_004026745.1 Myrmecophaga tridactyla | reverse complement strand
AAATATCTTCATGTTTTTAGCCCACTCAGAAAGGTCTATCCACATACTTCTTCCCCAGACCTCTTTGTCACCAATTTTCCAATTATGGTCTTTCCAAGTCCCTGACCATCCAGCCAAACCATTAGCAACAGCCCATGAGTCAGTATACAAACGCACCTCTGGCCAGTTTTCCTTCCAAGCAAAATGAACAACCAGGTGCGCTGCTCGAAGTTCTGCCCACTGGGAGAATTTCCCCTCACCACTGTCCTTCAAGGACACCCCAGAAAGGGGTTGTAATGCTGCAGCTGTCCCTAACCATGACAGTTAGCATTCAAAGTTATTACTGAAAAGGCGTTTCTTGATTCCACCATGTTATCTTTTTAATTTTATTTGTCAGCTCTGTATAATCTTTTCCCTCTTTCTCTTTGTATTCTTTAAATTACCTGTAGTGGTACTCTTCAATTCTGTGCCCTCCTTCAGACCTCCCTCTTTTGTCTTTTTTTTTTTTTTTCAGCTGATGGAACTCCCTTTAGTATTTCTTGTAGGGCTGGTCTCTTGTTGAACAGATTCTTTCAGGATGTCTTTGTCTGTGAAAGCTTTAATCTCTCCCTCCATTTTAAAGGATAGTTTGCCTGGGTACAGAATTCTTGGCTGGAAGTCTTTCTCTTTCAGGATCTTGAATATATCGTACCACTGCCTTCTCACCTGCAGGGTGCTAGTTGAGTAGTCTGAACGCAGTCTTATTTGATTTCCCTTGTATGTAGTAGATTGTTTTTCTCTTGCTGCTTTCAGGATTTTCCGTTTCTCTTCAACATTTGACAGACAGATTAGTATGTGCCTTGGTGAAGTTCTGTTTGGTTTTATTCTATTTGGAGTTCTTTAGGTTTCTTTGAGTTGTATATTTATGTCCATTATGAGGGTTGGGAAGTTTTCTGCCATTATATCCTCAACTACTCTTCCTAGCCCTTTACTCCTCTCTTCTCTTTCTCGGATACCAATGATTCTTACATTTGCGTGCTTTGTCTTGTCTATCATTTCCCTGAGTTACTTTGTTGATCATTTCCCTGAGTTCCCATTCAATTTTTTTCCCTCTTTTTTGCCATTTGCTGTTTTGAGTCTTTGAAGTCAGTTATCCTGTCCTCTGTATCACTTATTCTTTCTTCTATCTCTTCAAATCTGGTGTTGTGTGCCTCTAGTATGTTTTTTATTTGGTCAACAAAGTCTTTAATCTCTGTGATTTCCGCTATTTTTCTATTAATTCTTTCAAATTCATCTTTATGTTCTTCTCCTGTCTTCTTGATCTCCTTTATGCCATTTAATATCCTGCTTATTTTATTAAGTAGGGTTGTATGAACATCTTTGACTAGTGTTCCAATGCCTGTGTCTCCTCATGTCTTTTAATTTGGTCATTAGGCAGGGCTATATCGTCTGCATTGTGATATGCTAAAATATCTGCTGTCATTGTTGCATGTAGATATCTTGATTGATTTACTTTGGGAGTTGATTTCTTTCAGTAGTCTAAGGCCTTGTGTTTGTGGGATGGTTGTACAGCAGGGATCAGGGCACGGGGTGGAACTCTCAGTATGGTGATTTGTTTCAGAGCAGGTATGGGCGCAGGTTGGGAATGTTAATGCTGGTGCTTGTGAACGTGGATACCCAGCAGCTAGGGAGGATGTAGCTGTGAGGATGCACAGGTCTGGGGAATGTAATCCTGGTGTGTGCTGGTCTGAGGCACAGAGCCCTTTGTGCGCATGCATAGAGCTATGGCAGAAGGTCGGCATTATGCCCTCATGGATTGGGGCCAGATGTGACCTGGCTGTGCAGGCCGGTAGTTTCCTCAGAGCTGGGAAGTGAGGCTAAGGGCTGTGCATGTGTACGGTTTTGGGACTGCTATAATATGCAGTTCCCAGAGCTGAATCACGTGATTGGGGGCCCATGCACTTGTGTGGGCCTGGGGGTGCCATAAATGGATGCGCTGAGCTAAGGGAGGGTGGGATGAGGTTATGTGACACTATGGGTCAAGGGGGCGGCGGTATCCTAGGTATGGAGAAAAGTGCCCGCAATCTTTATGCACTGGTAACAACCTTTAGGGAACAGGGAGGGGGTGGTAGTGCTTGGGAGGGGTGTAGGAGAGGTGGGTTGTGCTGCACTTGGGGTGGGGATGTGGGGATGTGGGGCAGGTATGTGCACTGGGGCTAGGGGTGTGGGGGCACCTGGAGTGTGGGGAGTAGGGTGAGGGGGTTCAGGTGCATGGAGTGTGGGGAGATTCGCCGGTCATGGGGCTATGCTGGTGAGGGTAGCACACCCAAGGAATGCGGCCTGACTTACTTCCTAGTTCCGTGTACCCATCCGTGATCTTCCGCGGACTCTGCCATTCTGTACTTCAGCGCCAGGCTCCCCCCATAAATTTTTTTTTTTTTTTTTTTTACATGGGCAGGCTCCGGGAATGAACCCAGGTCCTCTGGCATGGCAGGCAATCATTCTTGCCTGCTGAGCCACCGTGGCCTGCCCCATCAATTTTTTTTTTACATTCCCCCCATAAATTTTAATATGTTGTATTCTCATCATCATTTGTGTGAAGATATTTACCAATTTCTCTAGCAGTTTCTTTTTTGAACCCCTGATTACTTAAGAGTTTTTTGTTTAATCTCCATATATTTGTGACAGTTCTGGTTCTTTGGTGATTATTAATTTCAATGTCCATTTCATTGTGGTCACAGAAAGTGCTTGGGATAATTTCAATCTTATTAAATTTATAAAGAATCAGTTGTATCCCAGTACAGGATCTATCCTGGAGAATGTTCCATGTGTGCTGGAGAAGAATGTATATCCTCGTGTTTTGGGTTGTAATAATCTGTATGTCTGTTAGGTCTGATTTGTTTATCCCATTGTTTATTTCTCTATTTCCTTGTTGGTCCTCTCTGATTGTTCAGTCTATAGTGGAGAGTGGTGTATTAAAATCTCCCACTATTATTGTTAAAACATCTATAGTTCCCTTCTGTTTTGCCTCATGTACTTTGGAGTTCTTGACTGGCAGCATAAACAGTTATGATTGTTATTTCCTCTTGATGAATTGTTCCTTTTAAAATATGTAGTGTTCTTTGTCTCTTATAGTGTCTTTTTTTTGGTGGCGGGGGTGATGCATGCTCCAGGAATTGAACCTGAGTCTCCTGCATGCAAGGCAAGCATTCTGCCACTGAACCACCTGTGCATCTTGTAGTGTCTTTGCATTTAAAATCTTTTATCTGATATTAGTACACCTGCTTCTACTTTCTTTTGATTACAACTTGCATAAAAGGTCTTTTTCCATCTTTTCACTTTCAGTATAATTGTGTCCTTGGGTCTAAGATGCATCTCTTGTAAGAAGCATATAGATGGATTATATTTTTTAATCCATTCTGCTAATCTGTATCTTTTAATTTTGTGAGTTTTGTTTGTTAATATTCAAAGTAATTAATGTAAGGGCAGTTCTTGAGTCTATCATCTTATCCTTTAGCCTTTATTTGTCAGCTCTATATATTCTTTTCCTTCTCTCACTTTTTATCCTTTAAATTACTGTTACTGGAATTCTCCATATCTCTTTCTCCTGTCTTTTTTTATTCCCCAGCTAAACATTTTCCATAAGTCAAGTCTCCGGTTCTTTCAATCTTTGTTTGTCTTTACCAATTTTAATCTTTCCCTCAATTTTGAAGCATAACTTGGTGGGATAAATAATTCTTGTTTAGGATCTTGAATATATCATTCCACTGCCTTCTTGCTACCATGATGCCTGTTGAGTAGTCCGAACTCAGTCTTACGTGTTTTCCCTTGTATGTAGTAGATTGCTGTTTTTTTGCTGCTTTCAGGACTTTCTGTCAACATTTGACAGTTTGATTAGTATGTGTCTTAGAATAGGCCTGTTTGAGTTTATTCTATTTGGAGTTTATTTGGCCTCTTTGATTTGCGTGTTTATGTCTTTTATAAGGGTTTGTAAGTTTTCCCCAGTTATATCTTTAACTAACTTTCCCACCCCTTTACTCCTCTCTCCTCCTTCTGAGCCACGAATTTTCTTATATTTGTGCATCTCCTGTTGTCTGTCATTTCCCTAAGATCCAGTTCCATTTTCCCTATCTTTCCTGCATTTGTTCTTTTGTGCACTCTAGTTCAGTTGTTCTATCTTCTTGCTCATTTACTCTTCTTCTTCAGATCTGCTATCATGTGTCTCTAGTATTTCTAATTTGTTCTACTCTGTCTTTCATCCCTGTGAGATCTGTCATTTTCCTTTTTAATTCTTCTTTATGTTCTTCTAGTATCTTCCTGATATTCTTTATTCCTTTATGAATATTTTTGAGTAGTTGTTCCATATTCCCTGTCCCCTCCGGGTTTTTTATTTCATCATTTGGCTGGGACAGTTCTGCTTAGACCTTCACATACTTCATGATTTTTGTTTTGTTTGGGGCATTTGATTACCTTAATAAGGTTATTTTGCAAGTTTTCTTTGTTCATCTAAAGTTTTGTATTTGCTTGGTTTTGCATCAACGGTTTCCTTTTGTACTTGGTTTGTCAGTTATTCCCCACCAAACCAAGTCCCAGGTCTCACTTAGGGGGTACAGTTCAAGTTAAGGCTCTATTAAATGCTAGGTCAGAGTGCATGGGTACTTCAGTGGTAGAATGGCTGCCCCTCATGTAGAAGACCTGGGCTCCATTCCCAGCACATGTACCCCCAGTAAAGAAAAAATGAATGATAATAATAAAATAAAATATTATAAAAACATGAAAAACAACAAACAACAACAAACACACATCAACAGTAGTAGGCTGCACAGTCAGAAGGAGACACCCCAAGATTTTTTGGGAATGAATTCAGACTGATGCCCACCAAAGGGAGAGAAAAAAAAAATAAATAAATACAATAATAAAAAGATATATAAGAAAATAATTAAAAATCAATAATAATATAAGTATATAAAATATGTAGACATAAAAATAAAAGATAAACATATAACAATAATGCTACAAATTAAAAATATATGCAGAAAAAATATATTAAACAAAGAAGGGAAAAGTATAATAAGAAAATAAAAGCCTAGGCAGATAAAGAATTTGCCTCCCTGCACTTCCTGCTGCACACCAGCAGGTAGACAGCCTGAGACACCTCCTCTCTCAGGCCTACTCCTGGAACTGCGATGGCTGCTGGAAGACTGCATGAGCAGCCGGGATGCTGTTCTGGCCTACCACGGTGTAATGGCTGGTGCCGGTCTGCGGGATGGGGTAGCTGACCAGCACTTGGGTGTCAGCTGACCCACAGCGCCTGGTGCTCAGTGGATCCACTACACTACAGTCACTGGGACGGCCATTCCCGGCACCCAGCTGGGTGATTGCTCCCAGTGCCCAGGGATGTGGCCCTCACATTGAATGGCTATGCCCATCTGCAAATCCCCCATGGGTGTTGTTAACTACTGAACTGTTTGGAAAGGTTTCACCAGCCAGTAGCTGAGGCAGGCTGGAGCAGAGGGATGCTCATTCCCTCTAATCTGCACCTCCCTGCATACTTGCCAGCCATCCCTGGTGGGGATCACAGTTGATCCAACCCACCCTGCTCTGCCCGTCCCAAACCCCTTGCCTCTCTCCTCCCCCAAACACCCTGGAGCCCCTCTTTGATTACTCACATCCTAGGACCATAGTCCCTGTCATTCTTTCCCTGTCCCTGTCATTCTCTCCCCGTCCCCTATGTTGTTCCCTGAAGTAGGAGTGAATTAAATCCACTTTACTCCACCATCTTCCCAGATTCAGGATTACAATTTAAAAATGTAAATTCTCATATACTTTAGGATGATAACTATTTTTTTTAAATCTCAGCTTAATGCTTATGTTCAGGACAGTTTATATGAATATAGCTGATGTTTACTATTCAATGAAAGTCATGTTTCAATTGTTCTTTATCCTAATGTCTTTCTTCTTCATCTCTATGCATTTGTCATATTTTATCTATTTTTAATCACCATGTTTATGTAACCTATAATTCGAAGAACTGAAGGGCCAAGGTTCAAACTTAGTACTTTCTTTTTTTCAACATCTGGTGCAATGCAGAACCCAAAACAAGCATCTAGCAATTATTTGGTGAATTATATTGCATTACCATTAACCTTTTCAGAACCTCAAAATGAAATATCAATTATTGCATTAATATTTATGCTCCTGGGACAATATAAGATATCCTTAGTTGAAGTTCATATAAATGTTCTTTCATTGTGTTATGGGAGAAACTTATAAATGAGAACATTCTGTTCATTAAATAGATTTTTTTATGAGTTGTGAAAATATTGCCAATGTTTTTATTTAGTGGTGATCATACTCTATCCAGTGTGTAGTCCTTATTTTCTGAGAAAGCAAAGTATTTCAAACACTGGCACACTATCTTTATTCTTTTGTTTCCCCCTTCTCAACTCATTCTTGTCTGTTTTCCATTCTTACCACTTCACTGAAACAATACTTATCAAAGTAATCAGTGGCCTCCTTGTGGCTAACTCTAAAGCACACTTCTATCTTCACAGTAATTGATTTCTTTCTTGGATTAGTCTTCTTCCTTGGGCTCTGCAATAGTTCATTCTTCTGATTTTTCTTCAACAATTTTCTTTGAACTAATTTCTCCAATTTAGTCTTCCCCATCTCTATGAAGACAATTAGTATTCACACAGTTTCTCAATTCAGAAATCTTGGAGTCAACCTTGAATCCTCCAGTTCTCTCACACATGATTTTCAGTCCCCTGGCAACTTTCACTGATTTCACCTTCATGGCATATGATCATTCTGCCTGTTTCTATATAATCCTACTGTTCAACCTACTTCAGGCAATATCATCTCTCTTGGAGTACTCAAAGAGATCACTTTGTGTTTGAAGAAACAACTGAATACCTTGGTGTGCCCACAGACCAAGAGACATGGTGGAGTATGATAAGAGAAGCTGGAGAACAATTTGGTGCCAAATTGTGGTAGGTTGGATTATGTTGTAATTTTTAGTTGTGTAATTTCCACTTCGTTCTTTTAAAGATGCCAGTTTTTTGTGTTAGATTATCTACATGTTTACTCATGAAGAACATATCTTTCTTTAGTTCTTTGAGCATATTTTCCTTTAGCTGTTTGAACCACATTTATATGTTTCTTGTTTGTTAAAGCCAAAATCTCAGTTATCTCCGTGTCAGTCGCTATTGACTATACTTTTTTCTTTTTATGTTTTTTTTGCATATCTAGTAATCTTTATTGTAAACTGGTAATTGTGAATGATAGATTGTGAGACTCTTGGTTTTATTTTACTTATCTGATGGGATGATTTTTTTTATCTATTGGGTAGTTCAACTATTTGTCACCTTTAGCTATCCAGGTTAGGTTGTATGCTTTGTAAGGGCAGATCTATGGAAAGCATAAGGTGTTTTCCAAGCTTCTCTAACTTGGTACTTGTGTAGGCATTGCTTAAATATTGCAAATTCCCAAGAAGGCCCTGCTTTCTTAACTGGACTTTGGGGGGCTCTTCAGAATTCAGCTCTTAGACTGTTCTGATGAGAGTGTTTTGCATGGATTGTGGAAAGATGACAGAGTAGGGAGCTCCAGGATTCAACTCATCCACTAGAACAGCCATTAAACAAGCTGAAACTATCTGAAACAATTATTTTGAAATTCTGGAGGCCATAAGAACACTGTATAGCATTGAGGAAAAGGCGAGAATAAGAGAGTGATACATTTATGTAAAGAACAGTAAATTTCTCTTTCCGTGTGGTGACTACCACTGTTCTTATCCCACTCTATGGGGTCCCTTTCTCTTTCTGGTGACAGGAAGGTTGTAAAAATTCTCTTCCCCAAGATCAGAGGTGGGCATGGCCAATCACTGAAAGTAGCTTTTGATTAGCGACTTTGCATCACTAGGGTGGCTGTTGTTTCAACCTGACCTGGACAAAGGTATCAGTGGCCATTGTTGCAGCCTGCCCAGGGAAAAGTCTGCAGTGGTGGAGACTTAAAGATCCTACACTTATCACAGGTGGCCTCTCATCTGTGGCCACCTGATCTTTGATAAGGCAGTCTAGTCTACTCAACTGGGACAGAACAGCGTCTTCAGCAAATGGTGCTTCGAGAACTGGATATCCATATCTAAAAGAATGAAAGAGGACCCCTATCTCATATCCTATACAAAAATTAACTCAAAATGGATCAAAGACCTGAACATCAGAGCTAGGACCATAAAACATTTAGAAGTAAATGTAGGGAAATATCTTATTGATCTTGTGATAGGAGGTGGTTTCCTAGATCTTACACCCAAAGCGTGAGCAATGAAAGAAGAAATAGATAAATGGGATCTCCTCAAAATTGAATACTTTTCCACATCAAAGGACTTTGTCAGCAAAATAAAAATTCTGCCTATCCAATGGGAGACAATATTTGGAAACCACATATCAGATAAGGGTTTAAGATCCAGACTATATAAAGAGAGCCTTCAACTCTACAACGAAATGACCAAAAAACCAATTAAAAAATCGGCAAAAGACATGAATAGACCCTTTCCCAAGGAGGAAATACAAATGGGTTAAAATATATGAAAAGATGCTCAACTTCAACAGTGATTAGAGTAATGTAAATAAAAACCACAATGATGGCCATTATATACATATATAAAAGAAAACTACAAGTGCTGGGAAGAATGTGGAGAAATAGCTACACTCATTCACTGTTGTTGGGAATTTAGAATGGTGCAACTACTCTGTAAAGCAGTTTGGCAATTCCTCAGGAAGTTATGTATAGAATTGCTATATGATCCAGCAGTCCCATTACTAGGTATATATATACTTGGAAGAATTGAAAGCAGGACCTTTGCACACCAATGTTTATGTTGGCATTATTCTTGATTACCAAGAGATGGAAACAGCCAAAATGTCCATCAACAGATGTGTGGATAAATAAACTGGTCTATAAATACTACAGAATATTCTGCAAGACAGAATAGTTATGAAGCATGCAACAATGTGAATGAAACTTGAGGACATTATGTTGAGTGAAATAAGCCAGAAACAAAAAAGACAAATACTGTATGGTCCTACTAAATATGAACTAATTACAATGAGCAAACTCTGAGAGTTAACATTGTGAACACAGGTTATCAGGAGATAAAAGGAGAGTAGAGTTTAGGAACTTGATGTTGAAGGAGTACAGAATGTTCAACAGATTGATTGTAGAGATCCAGAAATGGATAGCATGATAATATGTGATGGTTGTATAATGTTGTAAGTATAATGAACAAAGTTTAATGTGAGTATGAAACAGGGAGGGTAGGGGCATGTATGGCACCAGAAGTAAAGATAGAGGATAAAAAGTATAAAAACTGGAAATGTATAATGTAGCAAAACCCAGAGTGGATAATAATGGTAATTAGTTGGTAAATACCAGAAAGATTTTACTTGAGGAAGAACAATTAAACGTCACCATTTCAAGCTGTTTAAAATGGCATGGTATATGGAAAAAATCAATTAATGAAAATTACAGCCTATTGTTAATAGTAACATTGAAGTATTTTTTCAATTGTATCAAAGGCAATATACCAAAGCTACATGTCAATAAGAGAGCTATATAAGGAAGGGATATAGGTTTCTTCTTCTAGTTGTTGTTTCTTTTTCTTTTCTCCTTTTAAAATTTTCTCCTCTTTATTTGTGGAAGAACTGGAAATATTTTCATATAGATTGTGATGGTGAATGCATAACAGTGTGATTATACTAGGAACCATTGATTGTGCACTTAGGATGGATTGTATGGTGTGTAAATATAACTGAAAAATAAAAAGATGGATTGTGCTAGAGAAGTGCTGGATAAGATTGTGGAGAGAGAGATCTACCTATTCACTGTTGTTAGGAAATAGAATAGTACAGACTCTCTGGAGGGCAGTGTGGTGGTTTCATAGGAGGCTAAGTATAGGGTTGCCTCATCATCCTGAAACCCTGTTATTAGAAAAGGACTTGGAAAAAAATGAAAGCAGGGATACGAATAGACATTTGTACACTGGTGTTTATGGTGGCATTATTCACGATTTGCAATGGATGGAGTTGGCCCAAGGGTATCGACTAAGGAGTGGAAGGGTGAACCGTGGTATATATATACAACAGAATATTGAGCAGCTGCCGGAAGTTATGAACTTGTGTGGCATGTAATTACGTGAATGAACCTTGAGGACTTTATGTTGAGTGAAATAAGCCAGAAATGAAAGGACAAATAACGTATGGTCTCACTAATATAAACTAATTATAATGAGCAAACTCTGACAATTGAATTGAATTACAGGGGATATAAAGTGGGCAGAAATTGGGCAATGACTAAGGAATGCAAAATGTTCAAATAAGGCTCACTGTAAAGTTTCCTAGATTGTAAGCTCTTAGCAATCACGTCTATCCCTGAGTTTTAACTGTGATTTCTAAGTTCTGAGATGTGATGCTTTTGTGTATAACCTGGTAATTCCCTGGAACATTGGGTATCTGTGTAATTCCCTGTACATTGGGTAGAGTTCTGCAGCTCTGAAAATCAGCATTACTCCATGTAGAAGCTGTTATAAAAGCTGAAAAAGAGATCAGACTTCAATTAGAGAAATGGATGAAGCAAATCTGGTTAGGATTAAGGTAAATCAGACTAAAGGGTAAATGATGATATTGATGGTGTTTTAAAACTTCAACTTCATTGTGAGACCAAAGGAAGAGATGTTTATTGGTTCAAAATTTAACTTTTCTACTGCACACTATCTAATTTAACCTGTCTAGTCAATTTTTTAAGCAACCTAATCAATGGAACCTAGACTAGGGAATGAGCTCTTATTATTCTGTACAGAGTATTTTAGGCAGAAAATAAAAAAGTGTTTGGAAAATATCCTTGAAAGACTAGGGAAAAATGTGGAGGTATTAAACGTCTTCACCTGGGGACTTCCTTATAGTCTCTGAAGCCCTTGGGACTCCCAGTTTAAAAAGCCAAGCCCTTGATCTTGAGGCTTGCCCTTATGAAACTTATTTCTGCAATGGAAAAGCTAGGTCTGTATATAATTATGCTAAGAGTCACCCCCAGAGAGCCTCTTTTGTTGCTCATATGTGGCCTATCTCTTTAGGCCAGTTCTACAAAGAAACATTATACTCTTCCCTTCTTGGACAAGAGTTTCCCTGGTAATGTGGGACTGACTCCTAGGGATGAGCCTGGCGCTGGTATTGTGGAATTGAGAATGCCTACTTGACCAAAAGGGGAAAAAGAAATGGAACAAAATAAAGTTTCAGTGGCTAAGAGATTTCAAATAGAGTTGAGAGGTCATTCTGCGGGTTATTCTTAAACAAATGCGACCCAGATATTGAAAACTTCCATAGTATGCCAAACCCCAAACAACAGTAACCCTGCAAACCCTACCCAGTGCCTTGGGCTCCATCTAAATCTCTATGAAAGTTTTTCTTAGTAAGTTTATTTTTTTCAGAAACTTAAGGTTTTCAGATTGATCCCGTCAAGATAAACCTTGAAACCTAGCGGTACCAATTTCTCTAAGCACATCAACCAGTTTCATTCTTCTGAGGAATAAGGTCAACAGTCCTTTCCAGCACAAGGAAGTTAAAATGGTCATTACGTAGATATCCCTGAAGATTGACAGAAAGATCAAATGAAGGGGAGGAGGTGTACCTGAAGAATTAGGATTTAACAAATGACTGCGATTACTGACTTATTGTATAAATATTTCTTTTTAATGTCTAGTGTTTTAGAAAATCCAGAAGGAAATATAATTGATGAACTGTAATCCAGTTACCTTGATCTTTGATAATGGGTGTATAACTATGTTGCAAAAAAAAAAAAAGGTCAGTTGCCTGTGTTTATATAGATATTTCAGTTGAACAGATATATATATCTGACAATACTTCAATGTCTTAATTAACCTACCTCTATTTATGTTTTAAAATTCAATTGAGTGCAATACTAGTGGTCAATAGAGAGACCACTAGTATTTTATTTCTTCTTTTTATTTCTTCTTCTGTAGTAATACAAATGCTCTAAAGATGATCATGGTGATGAGTGCACAATATATAATGATTACTGTGAACCATTGATTGTATACTTTGGATGGATGGTATGGTGTGTGACTATATCTGAAGAAAATTACATAAAGAAGATTAAAAATATGATATACTTACTCAGGGTTGTGGGGGACAATTAGTTGATGGGCTCAATTTGTTGGGCAGGCCAAGGAATCTCAACTATGTGTAGGGATCCATGGAAGAAGCTCCTGGCAGTATCCCTGATGCCCTCCCCCCAAGGGCATTTTGGAGCTGGTCTGCATCCCCTTATCTTGTCCTTGTTTCAGCTAGGAATAACTGACTTCGGAAAGTTTTCTGTGGTGTTTCCCTCCTGTCAGAATTTGCCTTCCAGGAAAGAGTAGCTTGAGACCATGAACGGAGTGTAAGAAACTATACAGATGGAAAGTAATTCTTAGGATACAGACCTCCCTATACAAGCTTTGAAAACCCAGAAGAGGGAGGTCCATCTTCTGGGAAATGGAGGGGATAGACAAACTCCTGTAAACAGGTGAACTCCAAAATAACTAAAAAGCAAAAGCCCAGGACAAGGCAAAGTCACAGAAATACAGGGAAAACTTTGCACACTGCTTTTGCCTTAGAAATGCCTTTCTGAGAGGAGGGCTGAAGCTCAAGAAAATGTCTTATCACAAGCTGGTTTCAAAATTGAAAAATAATCATCTCAGGAAATAAATCACAGAATTAATTATTTAAAATATTAAAGTGTACAGTGTACAACAAGAGTACAAATCCAAAAAAAAAAGAAAAAGAGAAACAAGAAATGATGGCACATTCAATGGAAGAGGATAAAAACCCAGAAAACACCAGTGAAGAAGACCAGAAGGTAGACATCAGGAACAAAGCATTTAATAAAATGATCTTAAAAATGCGCAAGGAGGGGTTGCACAGGTGGTTCAATGGTAGAATTTCGCCTTTCATGTGGGAGACCCAGGTTCAATTCCTGGACCATGCATCCACCCACGCCACCCCCCAAAGAAAAAAAAAGAGAAAAAATGCACAAGGAGATGAAGGAAAGTACAGAGCAAGAACTAAAAGATATCAGGAACACAATGAATGAGCAATATGAGAATCTAAAGAGACAGAAAAAGGAACCAAACAGAACTACTGGAGTTGAAGACCATAATAACTGAAATAGAAAATATCCAGATGGGTTTCAAGAGCACATTGGAACTGGCAGAAGAAAGAATCCATGAACTCAAAGACAAGATACTTGAAAGGAGTCAGGCTGAGGAGCATAAAGAAAAAATAATTAAAAAAAGCAAAAATAACCTAAGACACCTCTGGGACGCATTCAAGCAAATCAATGAACACATTATGGGAGTACCAGAAGGAGAAGAAAGAAAGGGGCAGAAGGAATAGTCAAAGAAATAATGACTAAGAACTCCCCAAACTTAGCAAAAGACATTATAATGCATATCCAAGAAACCAGTGACCACCAAACAGGATAAATGTGAAGAGAAATACACCCCATCATATTGATTGCATAATTGAATACTTGAAGTGCTGAAAGAAAACAACTGCCAACCAAGAGTTTTATATTCCATGAATCTCTTTCAAAAATGGGGCGGGGGGGGAGATTAAGACATTCCAAAATAAACAAAAGCAACATCATTAGACCTGCCCTACAAGCAATGCTAAAGGGAGTTCTTCAGGCTGAAAGGAAAGGATACTAGACAATGATTCCCAGCAGCATAAAGAACTAAAGACGTGCAGTAAAGGTAACCATTGGGTGATTATATATGTCAGTATTATTGTAGTGTATGGTTGATACGTAATTCTGTTTCTTATTCCATACAAGTGCTAAAATGAAAATGCATAAAAAAGTGACAAGCCTATGGTTTTTGTCATATAGTGAGCAAAGATAGTAGTAGTAACACACAAGAAAAAGGTGGAGGACTGGGGGATAGACAAAGTGTAAATGTATACTATTGAAATTAAGTTGATAGCAAACCAAACATGATTGTGATGTATTTAGTATGTTAATTTTAAAATGCAATTTATTGAGATATATGTTCACATACCATATAATTATCCAAAGTGTACAGTCAGTGATTCAAAGTATCATTATATAGTGTGTTTATCATCAAAATCGATTTTTGAACATTTTCATTTCTTCATGACCAATAAAAATGCAAATTAAAAAGAAGGGAACACCCAAATATCCCATAATCCTCAACTTCCCTATTGTCTGTTTATTTATTTTTGTCTTTGTTTTTTCTTATTCATCTGTCTATAACTGGATAAAGGGAATGTCAGTTGCAAGGTTTTTACACTCACACGTTCATGCCTTAGAACGCTATAGTTATTCAGTCATCTTCAAGAATCAGGCCTATTGGATTACATTTCAACAGTTTCAGGTATTTCTCTCTAGTTACTCCAATATACCAAAAACTGAAAAAGGATATCTGGAGATATAAGAATAACCTCCAAAATGACCTCTCAAATATATTTGAAATTTCTCAGCAACTGAAACTTTATTTACTTTTATTTATCTTCCCCCTTTTGGGCAAGAAGTTGTTCTCAATCCCACAATACCATGACTAGGCTCAACCCTGGGAGTCATTTCCTACATTGCCAGGGAGATTCACACCCATGGGAGTCATGTCTCATGTGTGTGTATGGGGGTGGATGGGCAGTGAATTTGCATGTTGAATAGGATTAGAGAGAGTGGCCATATCTGAGAAACAAAAGAGGTTCTCTGTGGGTAACTCTTAGGCATACACATAAGTAGGCTTAGCTCTCTTTTGCAGGAATAAGTTTCATAAGGGCAAGCCCCAAGATCTAGGGCCTGACCCATAAAATTGGCAGTCCTCAATGATTGTGAGAATATCAGTGTTAGGCACAAAGTCAGTAAAGAATCTAGAGGGACAGTCAGTCAAAGCTTAACAGATTTATTGAAGGGAGAAAGCAGGTGGGAGCCAGTGAAACCTGCCAGTGGAAAGAAAGAAAGCGGCTTCAACTCTCTTTCTCAGAGCTTGAAATTTTAAAGGAAAAACCATGCTGGGAAGGGAGGGTTATCAAACAGGGACAGGTTTTGACCACATGGCTGTTTATCATCTTCCAGTGGGTACAGTGCCTTCTGATGGGTGCAGCGCTGGCATGCCTGGGGATCTGCTGCCATATCTGGTTCAGCAAAAGAAGCTGAGGTGCCTCCTGGCAAAAAGCCCCCTTTATATGTGAACTTCTTTTTCTGAAACCTGATATCCTTGCCTTTTTTTTTTCCCATGGGCAGGCACTGGGAATCGAACCCAGGTCTCTGGCATGGCAGGTGAGAGTTCTGCCACTGAACCACCATTGCACTGCCCAAATATAGTAATATTTTACTTATTTAAATTTATCAACAAGATAGAAAATCCCTTTTAACCATTGTAGTACTTCCAAAACACTTCTTATGCAATAGATGGGTTAAATTATTTTAACACCTTACTTATACAAGGTGAAAGAACAAATTATTTTTAACAGTTTTTTCCCTAACAGAAGACTTGTCTTCTGAAATAAAGGATAATGCCAACATAAACATTAACAAGGATATTATTCTGATGTCCATGTTATTTTAACAGGAAGAAAACTAAACTTTAGTTTTGTATGAATACTCAGCTTAACACAAAAGCTTTCTTTTATTAAATATATGATACAAAACTTTTGAACCCGCATATTTCCTTCCAATGACAGTTTTCTTGAAGGGAAAAGAGACAGAGATATTATAAAATAATGGAGGAAGAGAAGAAATTAATGCTTGTGTTTAGAACATAGCCAGGCATCTATTTACTCTATACTCAGAACACATAAATGATTACTTTATAATATTTCTAAAATCTCTCATTCCAATTCAGTACTAACTTCAGAGGTCAGGAGTTTGAAATATAATCAGCTTTTTGATATTTAAAAACTCAGTTTTTTTCTCAACAATATTGCCAGATAATGCCAGGCTGTGTTAATTCACAAAATTAAGTCACGGTTTTAAAAACTAGTTCAGAATTTATTTGTTTAAATGCAACTTTTTTATTTAAAGGTCTTACATGTGTCATCTCTGTGAACACTTCTTAGGTCATTCTTTATCTTTCTGCTTTTTAAATTCCTCCAGCATTTTTATTCCTTCATTATGATTGTTTTACACTATGCCCTGGTACAAGTATATTTTAACTGGAATGTAAACTCTTTTAAGTCAAGAATTAGTTTTTTCTATTTATGACAGCATTTACTAACAGATATATTCTGATTGACATTAACAAATCCACTACAGATTTAGATTCTTACACATATGAAATAACAAATGGCCAAGTAACAAAAGCGTGATTCTTTAAAATTCAGGTAATCAAGGTTATTAAAAAAATCCATTTATATTTCTTATTAGTCTTAACTTATTTCTTAAATAGGAAAAATTTGAAGCATTATTATATCCTTATTTTTATAATATTTAAGTTCCAACATTACCAGGTACATTGCTCAGTTTATGCAACCTGTTAGGTTACTTTAAGAGGAATTTTGAGAATGTACTTATAATATCAGCTTATTTGTTAGTAAGCCCATTTAATTTTAAGGACAACATACCTAAGCAGAATAATTGCATTTGTTCGATTCAGAAATTCCTCATTCAATTCTTTCTACTGTTCTTATAATATCCTAAAATTATGGAGAACTTTAAAAGTACATTTACTATTAAGTTCTGGGAAATATACTGAATTAATTCATTTGTCCCAAGTTTAAATCTCGGAAAACTTCTTAATTTGTTATGCAGACAGAAACATATCAGGCTTTTTGGTTTGAAAGTTTTAGGTAAGGGCCATGGAATTTTGAGAGTTCCTATGCTCTTCTTTTAACTGTTTCTAATTATTATATCTATTTTATTAAAAGCTGTGACAAAGACCATTGGAAAGCTCTTTGGCAGTTTTCTGCTGCCTCAGAGAAATTCCAGGGGCAGTTTCTGTCTAATGTTCCCCTTTGTTTACAGTAATTACAAGACTAAAGTTTTTGAATCTTGCCATTCAGAGTTTTTTTTTTTTTTTTTTTCTTTTGTTATGCGAGACTACTCAGCCTTAAGGAGGTCTGCTGAGGGGCAGAAAGCTTAGAAGGTTTTATTTTTTTTTTTAGATATCAAACCCTTATCTGATATGTGGTTTCCAAATATTATCTCCCATTGTGTTGGTTGCCTTTTTATTTTCCTGAGAAAGTCACTTGACGCACACAAAAATTTAATTTTGAGGAGATCCCATTTATATATTTCTGTTTTCATTGCTTGTGCTTTGGTTTAAGTGTCAGGGGTCAGGAGCAATAAATCAGGCCCTACCAAGAAGAAGGTATCTGGAGTCACAAGATCCAGGGCGGATAGTTCCCAAGAGTTAAAAATTGAACAATAATTATTGTTAAGAAACTAAAAGAATGGGATGTATTGTGCAAGAGCAAATGGCATTCCTCTGCTTCTGTAGATAATAAGCTTGCTTGCTTGCAGCTGCAAACCAAGATGTGGCTCTAAAAAGATAATGTCCCTTTTTCTTCTCCTGTGGATATGCTTGCGGTTTTTGCCTTTGTAAGCCCCCCTTGAGAACCTCTTGGGGCTGCTCTCTGAATCTTCCTTCTTGGGCTTCTGAGGCAGTCATCGGTGGCTAATAAAGACTCCTAATTGGTTTGCCAATTGCTTTGACTTGTGCGGTCTCTCTTTTGGTGTGCCCCACAACTTAAGTAGGAAATCACTTCCCATCAGAAGATTAAGAAGATATTTCCCTACATTTTCTTCTAAAAGTTTTATGGTTTTAGCTCTAATGTTTAGGTCTTTGATCCATTTTGAGTTAATTTTTGTATAAGATGTAGTTATTGATCCTCTTTCATTTTTTGGATATGTATATCCTGTTCTCCAAACATTTATTGAAGAGCTGCTTTGCTCCAATTGAGTTGGCTCAATTGCCTTATCAAAGAACAATTGTCCATAGATGAGAGGCCCTATTTCTGAATACTCAATTGGATTCCTCTGGTCAGTATATCTAAATGCCAGTACCATTCTGCTTTGACTATTATAACTTTATAATATGTATTAACATCAGGTAGTGTGAGACCTCCCATTTCATTTCTCTTTCTCAAGATATTTTTAGCTATTCAGTGCACCCTGCCCAACCAAATAAACTTGGTTATTGTTTTTTCTATTTCTGTAAAATAAGTTGTTGGGATTTAATTAGTATTGCATTGAATCTGTAGATCAATTTAGAGAGAATTGACATCTTAGCTGTATTTAGTCTTCTAATCCATGAGCATGGTATGTCCTTCCATTTATTTAGTTCTTTTTTTATTTCTTTTTAACAATTTCTTGTAGTTTTCTGGGTATAGGATTTTTGTGGCATATTTGATAAATTTCTTCCTAAATATTTAATTCTTTTGACTGCTATTGTAAATGTAATTTTTTCTTGACTTCCTTCTAATACTGCTCATTACTATTGTACAGAAACACTACTAGTTTTTGCATGTTGATCATGTGTCCTGCCATTTTGCTGTATTCACTCATTAAGTCTAATAGCTTTGCTGTTGATTTTTTAGTTTTTAGTTTTTTTACACATAGTGTCATGTAATCTGCAAACAATGAGTTTTGCTTCTTCCTTTCCAATTTCGATGCTGTGCCAGTTGAAACTATTATGTACCTCAGAAAAATTGTGCTTTAATCCTGATCCAATCTTGTGGGCCCAGACCTATTGTTTAGAGTGGAAAACTTTGATTGGATTGTTTCTGTGGAGATGTGACACGTCCAATTGTGGGTGTGACCTTTTAGTTAGATTACTTCTTTGGAGATGTGACACACTCAATTGTGGGTATGGCCTTTAGATTAGAGGGAGATATGACTCCACCCATTCAAGATAGGTCTTGATTAGTTGAGTAGAGTCCTTTAATAGGGGAAACATTTTGGAGAAACCTCAGATGCAGATGCTTAGAAAACACTTGCTTCAGAGCTGACAGAGACACAGATGTTTGGGGATACTTGGAGTACTGATAGAGAGAGTAGTTGCCTAGACACAAACAGAGTTCAGCAGATACTGCTGTGTACCTTCCCATGAGATGATAAGCAAGCCAGAACCTGTAGAGGGTCAAAGGAAGTGAAGAGATGAAACCCGGCTCTGGAGAAGCCATGTGAGGAACCTCCACAAGAAACAGGCTGAAAGCAGCGGATCCCAGGAACAAGGGACCAGCAGATACCAGCCACATGCTTTCCCAGCTGACAGAGGTGTTCTGGGAACACCAGCCTTTCTTGACCTGAAGGCAACCTCTTGTTGGTGCTTTAATTTGGACAAATTTACCGCCTTAGAATTGTAAACTTGTAACATATTATATTCCCTTTATAATGCCATTCCATTTCTGGTATATTGCATTCAGCAGCTGTAACAAACTAAAATAGATGCCTTTTATTTCTTTTTCTTGCCTAATTGCTCTAGCTAGAACTTCTAGCACAATGTTAAATAACAATGGTAGTGTGCATCCTTATCTCTTTCCTGATCTTAGTGGGAAAGCTTTCAGTCTTTTCCCACTGAGTATGATGTTGGCTGTAGGTTTTTCATATATTCTCTTTATCATATTGAGGAAGTTCCCTTCTATTCCTACACTTTGAAGTGTTTTCATCAAGAAAGGATGTTGAATTTTGCCAAATGATTTTTCTGCATCAATTGAGATGATCATGTGGTTTTTCTACTTTGGTTTATTGATGTGGGTGTATTACATTAATTGATTTTCTTGTATAGAACCAGCCTTGCATACCTGGAATAATCCTATTTGGTCATGGTATATAATTATTTTAATGTGCTGCTGGATTTGATTTGTGAGTATATTGTTGAGGGTTTTTGCATCTATGGTCATTAAATTGGTCTTTAATTTTCTTTTCTTGTAGTTTCTTTGTCTGGCTTTGGTATTAGGGTGATGTTGGCTTTGAAAGAAGTTAGGTAGCTTTCCCTCCTTTCTATTTTTTTTTTTTGTAGATTTTGAGCAAGATTGTACTAATTCTTTCTTGAATGCATGGTAGAATTCACATATGAAGCCATCTGGACCTGGACTTTTCTCTTTGGGGGCCTTCTTAGTGACAGATTCAATCTCTTTACTTGTGATTGGTTTGTGAAGGTCGTCTTTTTCTTCTTGAGTCAATATTGATTGTTCATGCTTTTCTAGGAAGTTGTCAATTTCATCTACGTTATCTAGTTTCTCAGTATATCTGCTTATAGTATCTTCTCATTATCTT
This sequence comes from Myrmecophaga tridactyla, assembly GCA_004026745.1. NCBI lineage: Eukaryota > Metazoa > Chordata > Mammalia > Pilosa > Myrmecophagidae > Myrmecophaga > Myrmecophaga tridactyla. The sequence goes on along the minus strand of PVIY010026890.1, from coordinate 14,580 downwards.
CCTTATATCTGCAGTGCCAGTAGTGATGTCCTGTCTCCCATTTCTGATTTTATTTATTTGCATCCTCTCTCTCTCATTGTTTTTGCCAGCCTAGCTAAAGGTCCATTTATTTTTTCAAACGTTTTTATTGTATAGTATAACATATATACAAAGCAAAGAAATAAAAAAGCAATAGCTTTCAAAGCACTCTTCAACAAGTAGTGACAGGACAGATCCCAGAGTTTGTCATGGGCTACCATACAGTCCTCTCAGATTTTTCCTTCTAGCTGCTCCAGAATATAGAAGGCTAGAAGGCTTAAATATCTTTATCATCACAATTGACATTTTTTTCCTTCTATTTTTTTTGGGAAAAATAACGTCTATACAAAAAGGCAACATTTCAGAGTTTGACATAGGTTACAGTTCCACAATTTTAAGTTTTTACTTCTAGCTGCTCTAAGATACTGAAGACTAAAAGTGATTCAATTTAATGATTCAGCATTCATATTCGCTTGTTAAATCCTATCTTCACTGTATAACTTCACCATCACCTGTGATCTTTCTAGCCCTCTTTACGGTGTTTGGGCTATGCCATTCTAACTTTTTCATGTTAGAAGTGTCTGTCACTAATATAGGGTAGGGAGTTGGAACTATCTGATGTTCTGGAGAGGCTGGGGCCTCTAAGTTTCAGTACTTTTCTGTACCAGGGACCCATCTGGAGTTGTAGGTTTCTGGAAAGTTACTTTAGTGCATGGCACCCTTGTGGAATCTTATATATTTTTCTTTAGGATTGACTAGAATGGTCCTGGTTGGGGTTTGGCAGGTTATGATAGGTAGCAAGGTCTAACTGAAGCTTGCATAAGAGCAACCTCCAGAGTAGCCTCTCAACTCTATTTGAACTCTCTCTGCCACTGATACTTTATTAGTTACACTTCTTTGTCCCCTTTTGGATGGAACTGTTGATCCCACGGTGCCAGGGCCAGTTTCATCCCTGGGAGTCATCTCCCACGTTGTCAGGGAGACTTTCACCCCTGGATGTCCCATGTAGGGGGGAGGGCAATGATTTCACTTGCAGAGTTGGGCTTAGAGAGAGTGAGGCCACATCTGAAAAACAAGAGATCCTCCAGAAGTAACTCTTATGCATACCTATAGGTAGTCTAAGCATCTCTGCTTCCTACATAAGCTTTACAAAAGCAAGCCTCAGGATCGAGAGCATGGCCTGTTGATTTGGGTGTCCCTAAAGTTTGACACAGTATCAGGGGATTCTCTGATGGTAAGGTTTAATAGTTCCATATTTTTTTTCCCCTCCCTCAGGGGACTTTGCAAATACTTTTTGATTATCTGCTTAATATGTTCTAGGATGGATCCAGACATTACAGTAATCTAGACAGGATTGAGAGACCTCTTTCTTATTCTGGGCTCCCTCTGTTTTAGTTGTTCAAATGAGCTATAACCAGAGGTTGAGTTAAAGTATGTGCTACAGAAAATCTCAGTTCCTGGCCAAATTAACCTTTCTTCTTTTGGTCTCAAAGAGTATGTGTGGTTCTAAAATAAAGGCACTGCTTCCATATCCCTGTGTTCTGAATTACTTTAACCCCCAACCTGATCGGCTTTTTTCTTATCTCTAAATATCAGGATATATTATATCTATATCTCTCTCTCAAAATCCAGAAATAATAATCACCACTCCGGACTTAATGTGTCTGCTGTAAAAGCTTACAATCTAGGCCATTATTCTGAATTTTAGATAATTTCATTGTTCCCAAGAGAAAGAAAACCAATAAACACATCCTCACCAGATAGGAAATCGAAACCTCCTCTTAATTCTTGTCCCTCCCCCTGTTATTTACCTCTGTTGTTACTGTGGTAGTGCTGATGTTTTACTTTTGAACATAGCCCATAGCACACAATAGCAGTTTTCCCCCTGTACCCTGGACTTAAACACTCTTTTACACAAATCATATCTTTGCAGTAATTCTTGCAAGAACTAATTCATATTTCTATTGTTAATCAGTGGGACACATAGTTTTATACAACCCCTTTTAATCTTGTTCATCTTCAATGTAGTAATATTACTTATAGTCCCACTAGAGAACCACCTTCACTTCTATCTATTCCTTTACACTGGAGTTCAACCTCATTAGCTAACGGTTCACCCATCTCTAGCTTCTATGTATCTCTAAGTCTCCTATATTCTGTATTATAAGCCTCTGATTATACCTTTATGCTGATCATAAAAGTGGAACCATACAATATCTATCCTTTTGTATCTGGCTAGCTTCCCTCAGCATTATGTCCTCAAGGCTCATCCATCTTGTCATGTGCTTCAGGACGTCATTTTGTCTTACTGCTGCATAATATTCCATCATATGTCTATACCACATTTTGTTGATCCACTCGTCTGTTGATGGGCATTTGGTTTCTTTCCATCTTTTGGGGATTGTGAATAATGCTGCTATGAACATCAGTGTGCAAATATCTGTTTGTGTCATTGCTTTCAGCTCTTCTGGGTTAATACCAAGTGGTGCTACTGCTGGGTCATAGGTCAACTCAATATTTAATTTCCTAAGGAACCACCAAATAGACTTCCATAGTGGCTGCATCATTATTCATTCCCATGAGCAGTGCATAAGTGGCTCAATTTCCCCACATCCTCTACAACATTTGGAGCTTCCTGTTTGTTTAGTAGCAGCCATTCTTACAGGTGTGAGGTGGTATTTCATTGTAGTCATGATCTGCATTTCCCTTATAGCCAATGAAAATGAACATGTCTTCATGTCCTTTTGAGCCATTGTATTTGGTCTTCAGAGAAATGCCTATTCATATCTTTAGCCGGTTTTATAATTGGTTGTTGGTTCTTTTGTTGTTGAGTTGTATGATTTCTTTGTATATACAGGAAACCAAACCTTTGTCTGATATGTGGTTTCCAAACATTTTCTCCCTTTGAATTGGGTGCCTCTCCAATTTTTGACAAAGTCTTTTGAGGTGCAGAAGCATTTGATTTTGAGGAGTTCCCATTTATCTATTTTTTCTTCTGTTGCTTGTGCTTTGGATATAAAGTTTAGGAAGCTACCTCCTATTACTAGGTCTTGAAGATTTTCTTCTCAAAGCTTTATGGTGCTAGTTCTTATATTTAGGTGTTTGATCCACTTACAGTTAATTTTTGTGTAGAGTGTAAGATAGGGGTCCTCTTTCATTCTTTTAGCTATTGATATCCAGTTCTTCCATGCCCAATTATTGAAAAGACTGTTTTGTCCCAGTTCAGAGGATTTGGGGACCTTATCAAAAATCATTAGAGCATAGATTTGGTGGTCTATTTCTGCATTCTCGATTTGATTCCATTGGTCAATGCTTCTATCTTTGTGCCAATACCATCCTGTTTTGACCACTGTGGCTCTAAAATAGGTTTTAAAGCAGGGAGTTTTAAACCTCCCACTTCGTTCTTCTTTTGTAGTATGCTTTTAGCTATTTGGGCTCTTTTCCCTTCCAGATGAATTTGATAATTAGCCTTTCCATGTTCTCAAAATAGGTTGTTGGAATTTTGAGTGATACTGTATTGAATCTGTAGTTCAATTTAGGGAGAATTGACATCTTACCTATATTTCACCTTCCTATCCATGAGCAGGGAATGTCTTTCCACCTATTTAGATCTCCTTTGATTTCCTTTAGCAATGTTATATAGTTTTCTTTGTACACGTCCTTTGTGTCCCTAGTTAAGTTCATTCCTAAGTACTTAATTCTTTTTGTTGCTATTTTGAATGGAATTTTTTTCCTTAACTGACTCCTCAGCTAGGTCATTGCTTGTGAATACAAACGTTAGTAATTTTTGCAGATTAATTGTATATCTGCCACATTGCTGAATTTATTAGCTCAAGTAAATTTGTTGTAGATTTTTCAGGATTTTTGAAGCATAATATCATGTGATCTGCAAATAACAAAAGGCCTTTTGTGTTTGCAGTATGTTTGTGTAGAAGGAAGCAGGGTGCTGGGCGGGGCACAATAGTGTGGTGATTCATTTCAGGGCAGGTATAGGTGTAGATTGTGGAATGTTATGCTGATACTTGTGAATGTGGGCACCCAGCGGCCAGGGAGAATGTAGCTGTGCAGGTGCACTGTTTTGCAGAGTTTAACCCTGGTATGCAGTGCTCTAGGGCATGGGGCCCTTTGTGTGTATGCGTAGAGCTGTGGCAGCCGGTCGGTGTTATCCCTTCGTGGGTTGGGGTCAGATGTGATCCAGTAGGGCAGGTCAGCACTTACTCAGAGCTGAGAAGTGTGACTGAGGGCCGTCACATGTGTGGTTCTGGAACTGCTGTAAATTGAAGTTCCCAGAACTGAATGACATGATTGGGGGCCTGTGCACATGTGCAGTTCTAGGAGTGTCATAAATGAAGTTCCCAGAGCTGAAGAATGTATTGGTGGCCTGTGTGCATGTGTGGGTCTGGGAGTGTTGTAAGCTCCAGTTCCCAGAGCTGAAGGATGTGATTGGGGGTCTGTGTACATGTGTGGGATGAGGAATTCCATAAACTGTTGTGCAGAGCTTGGGATAGGTGTTGTAGTGTGAGCCTGTGCAACCCTATGGGTAGTTGGGTGGGGGTAGCCTGGGTTTGGAGGTTAATGCCTGTAGCCTTTATGCACTAGCAACAGCTTACAGGGAACAGGGAGAGGGAGGTAGTGCTTGGGAGCAGTGTAGGAGAAATGGTTTGGGCTGCAGTTGGGATGGGGGTGTGGGGTAGGTATGTGCACTGGGGACTGGTGAGGCAGGTTGCTTTGTTGCACGGGGAATGGGAATGGTTGATGGGGTTTGGGTTCGTGGGGTATGAGGTGAGTCACTAATCATGGTGCTGCACTGGTGAGGGTAGCACGTTCAAGGAAGGAGGCCTGGCTAACTTCCTAGTTCCCGGCCCCTGTCTATGCACTCCCACGGGCTCTGCGCCTCCATACCAGGTTCCAGCTTTCTACTTCTGTTTCTTGGCCTCAGCAATCATGGCTGCCCCAGGTGGTGCAGAAGGCTCTCCCAGGTCAGTTGCACTCTTGAATTGCCATCTCAGTCACCCTCCTGTCCCTTCTCCAATTTTTCCATGAATCTGGGTTTATCGCCAGCGTCTTTATTCAGCCACCTTCCTGGAATTCAAGGTCCATTGATTTTTATTGATTTTCTCAAAGAACCAACTTTTGGTTTTGCTGATTCCTTGTATTGTTTTCATTCCTAATTTAATTTATTTCTGCTCTAATCTATGTTATTTATGACCTTCTTTTTGCTTTGTGGTTAGTTTGCTGTTATTTCTCTTGGTTTTCCAGGTGAACAGTTAATCTCTTGATTTTTGTTCTTTCTTCTTTTTAAATATAAGTATTTAGGGCAATAAATTTCCCTGCCGGCATCTGATAAATTTTGATATGTTGTGTTTTCAATTTCATATTTGAGAAAAATATGTATCCTACTATTGTGGATTTAGTGTTCTTTAAATGTCTGTTAAGTCCAGTTCATTTATCATACTATTCAACATCTGTTTCCTCATTGACTATCTGTCTAGATGTTCTATCCATTGATGAAAATGAGGAGTTGAAGTCTCCAACTATTATTGTAGAGGTTTCTGTTTCTCCTTTCAATGTTTTCTGTGTGTGCCTCATGTATTTTGGAGCACTCTGGCTTGGTGCATAAATATTTATGATTGTTAGCTCTTCTTGATGAATTATTCCTTTTTTTCATACATAATGTCCTATGTCTCTTACAGTTATCTTACAATGAAGTATAATATGTCTGCTGTAGCTACTCCCAGTCTTTTCTGGTTGTTGTTTCTATGAAATATCTTTTTTAAGCCTTTCACATTCAACCTATTTCTGTCCTTGGGTCTAAAGTGATTCTGTTATAGACAGCATCTAGATGGGTTCTGTTTTTAAATCTATTCTGCTAGTCTATTTCTTTTGATTGGGAAGTTTAATCCATTAACATTTAATGTTATTGCTGTCAAGGCAGTATCTTTTTCTACCATTTTGTCTTTTGGATTTTATGTGTCATTTCTTATGTGTTTTTCTCTTTTTACCCTTACTAATAGTCTTCATTTCTATACTACTTTCCATACCTCTATCTCCTCTCTTTTCCCATTTGCCTGTTGTGCTCCTTTTAGTATTTCTTATAGCATAGGCTTATTATTAACAAACTCTCTTGTTGTAGGGTGCACCGAAAGAGAGACCACACAATTTAAATTGCAAGCCAATCGGGAGTCTTTATTAGCCAGCTGGTGACTGCCTCAGAAACCTCCAAGAAGAGATTTAGAGAGCAGCCCCAGTAGACTCTCAGAGTTAGCTTATAAAGGCTAAAACCACATCCTGGTTCATAGCTGAGTGCAAGCAAGCTTGACCACAGAAGCAGAAAAATGCTGTTAGCTCATTCCAAACTACATCCTGTGCTTTCCCTTTCCTACCCTTTGTTTTATTGTTTTGGTAAGTTGAGTCAGTTTTAGCTCTTGGGGACTTTCTGCCCTAGTTGTTTTGGGGACTTGTCGTTGTGGTGGGTCCTGATTTATAGTTCCTGTTTCTTAATCCCCTGCATTCCCCACTGGTTTTTTCGAGAGAATCAAATCATTGTTTCTTCATTTTGATTATAAATCTGGTGATATTGGGTTTTGAGGACTAATAGTTTAACAGCTTGTCTCTTTTTTTTGTACTGATGAGGTTATACAGTTGACTACACAGAGTCCAAATATTAGGCCTAGTGATATAAGAATTAGGGGCCCTGCTATGGTGGACAAGAGCGTGGTTAACCATGGGAACCAGGAAAATAAGTTTTCATACCAGTTGGTTTCACTTTTTTGGCGTTCTTCCCGCTCTCGTAACCTGCTACAGCCTAGGGATAGACTATTTCTAATTATTCCCGAGTGGTTGGCGTAGAAGCAGCAGGCTTCCCCGAGAGCCATGCATAATCCCCCTTGCTTTAGAAATAGGAGGTCTAAGCCCCTATGATTTTGGAGGATGACCTCAGCTAGCAAATCCAAGGAATTTTCTAATCAACTAACAGAGCTTTCTAATTCACTAAGATGTAGATCAACTTGTTTGCTAAGGGTTTTAAAATTTTGGTCCCCAGTGATGAGGGCTGAAGTTCCTATTGCAGTTGATCCTGTGATGCCCAGTCCAATAAGGAGGGGTACCAAGATTGGGCTCGCTTAGCTCAGTGAGTGATTTTTAAATGCTCCCTACCTCCTTCCCCAGAATAATAATATACTTGGGGGATAATATGAGATAAAACACAGAACTCCCTCTCAACAGCCATACCTGGGGGAGTTATACCGGGGGTGATGCCAGATGTACAGGCAAACCAAGTACTGTCAGGGCTACAAGGAGGCAGTCCCATATTTCTGGGGTTGATGTCAAAATGTCCTCTAGAGATGTAAGGAGTCTGCAAGAGCTACTGTAGGGGAATTTTGCTAGATTAAAATCCTCAGAATAGATACAGGTTCCCTGGCCTTGGAGATCTCCTAGAGTAAGTTTTGGGTCTTGTCCCCATTTACATAGATGCTGGTTTTGTGCTTCCTGTGCTGAGAGGTTTCTGATATGAGTTTCTGTGGGACCAAGGGAAACATTAGCTCCTATCCCAATATAACAAGGGGGTTCAGGATTTAGGCAAAGCCAACAATCTTCAGTAATACATGGATTGGTTTGATTTATGAACTGAAAAACGGAGTTCAACATGTCTAGCAGGGGGTTTCTGGGAGGGGGAGAGGAATTTATTTGGGGGTTTGGGGTAGCCTTTGTGCTAGGGTCTGCCAGAGATAAGGCCCTGGATCTGGGGGACTGTACCAGTTTTATGCCAGGGTTGGGAGCCCAATTAGGTCCTGTGGGATTTTCTGGTATACGGGGAAGGAATCACTGGATTGCAAAACTGACACCCGGGTCATAACCCGTGACATACAATCCAAACCCCCAAGTCCTTCCACTGTCCCAGACTTGGGTATGCCAAGAATGGACTGTAATAACAACTGGATTACAAGCACCTTGGGTGCAGCTGTTGGGATTGGGGGTCAGGGCCCTTGTTAAGGCTATGAATGGGTCTTGGGTAGTCCATCTTGCGAGTGTCTCACAACCCCATTTGGCGCAATAGTACTTGTCTTCCCCCTGACACTCCGGACTTCCCTCTTCGGGACAGGCATGATGGTCAATATGCTGTAAACTCCGTTCTTGGGGGAGAGTGCCACACCCGTATTTTTGAATAACAGTTGGCCCTCCCCCCCCCCCCGAGATGCCTCCCCATCCTCTGACTTCCCTGATAAGAGTTCCATTGATTCCCAAACAATCGACAAAGGTTAAATTAGAGAATTGGCTGGGACGGAGTTGTGGTCTTAGTGACCATGATCCGATCTACCGTTCTAGTGAGTTCCCAGGTATAGTTCATAACCTGGTTACGGCTCTTACTCGCAACCCCCATCAGGGTTATCAGAAGGACCCAGAGGGATTTTTGGAGAGTCTTATCTTTAGTGGATCTTTGTTCACTGGATGGTCCATTTTTGGGGGGACTGGTCCATGGCTGCCTTTTTGATCTGGGTATGATGAATCCAGTGTCATTTTTCCTGCAACTTTTACTGCTGTCGGAGTTGAGAGGATCACTGGCAGAGGTCCTGTCCACTGTGCCTCCAGGGTGGCTGGCTGAAGTTTCTTTATCCAGACTAGGTCTCAGGGCTGCACCTGAAATAGATCTTTTTAGGGACAGAATTTGTTGGTCCTGGATGGGCAGCCTTTACCAGCTCCCAAGTTCGTTGAGTGGCAGATTGCTAGGCCTGTAATGATTTTAGCAGAGAATGGTTATTTAATTCAGCCATCTTTTCCTCCCCCAACTTAGGAATTAGTGGAGGTGGTCACCCAACCATGATTTCATATGGGGTAATTCCCTTAATACAGGGAGTACATCTAGTCCTTAGGAGGGCAAATAGAAGGAGACTCACCCAGTTTTCGCCAGTCTCGAGCTTTAGTTTATTCAAAGTTTCTTTGATTGTTCTATTCATTCGCTCAATCTGCCCTGAACTCTGTGGCCTATAAATACAATGTAATCTCCATTTGATATTTAATACCTTTGCTAATAATTGAGTAGTCTGGGCAATGAATGCCGGCCCATTGTCAGAACCCATTGCAGTCGGGAGGCCAAATCGGGGGACAATTTCGGAAACTAGTTTTTGTACTACTATTTGTGCTGTCTCGGTTCTGGTAGGAAATGCCTCAGTCCATCCGGAGGAAGGTGTCAATGAAGACTAACAGGTATTTGTATCCATATAGAAAACGTAACATTTCCTTGAAGTCTGCCTCCCACTGCTCTCCTGGGGCTTGTCCCCTCAACCTGGTTCCTTGAGGTATTTCTTTGCCTCGGCCGGAATTTACCTGGGCACAGATGTGGCATGTGGACGACACCTGCCGGGCTTGTTATTACAATTAGGGAATGTAATAATCTTTCTTTAAGAGTTCATTTAGTTTTGTGCTGCCCAGGTGTGTACTTTGGTGAACCTGGGTAACTAAATTTTTCCCCAGGTGCTCTGGCACTAGTATTCTCCTGTCCGGGAGAATTTTCCAACCGTCCGGATCTGTTTTAGTGCCCAAAGTCTCTCCCAGTCTTATCTCTTCCCCTGTATATTTTGGAGGGCTCTGCAATACTCGCCCTGGTAGAACAGGAAGTATCTGCAACGTCCCCACTGTTTTTTGGGCAACATCTTTTGCTGTTTTATCAGCCAGGGCATTTCCTCTGGCGATTTGAGTTTCTACAGTCTGATGTCCTTGGCAATGTATAACGGCTGCCCTTTTTCGCAACCAGATAGCCTCTAGCAAGGCGAGTATTTCTGGTACATTTTTTATTTCCTTTCCTCCTGATTTCAAAAGGCCCCACTCCTGATATAGTGCTTCATGGACTTGCACAGTTGCAAAGGTGTACCTGCTGTCTGTGTAGATATTAACAATCTTCCCCTTTCCCCACCTTAGAGCCTGGGTCAGAGCTATTAGTTCGGCCTTCTGGGCTGAAGTCCCATATCCTAAGGCCTGAGCCCAGATGACCCGGTCCACAGTTACCATCGCTGCCCCCGCATACTTGATTCCCTCTGAGATGTAACTGCTCCCGTCTGTATATTATTCTTCATCAGGATTTGGCCAGGGGTTGTCGGTGAGATCAGTCCTCAGGTTCGTGAGAGATTCCAAGATCTCGTGACAGTCATGGATGGGCTTGGATGGGTCATCATCCGAAAGCAAGGTGGCAGGGTTAAGAGCTGCCGTTTTCAAGAAGTGGATTCTTGGGGATCCAGTAGCAATACCTGATATTGGGTTATCCGGGCATTTGAGAACCATCTCTGGGGCAGACTCCTTAGTAATGTTTCTGTTGAATGTGGGTCTATTATGTGTAAGTCCTGTCCCAGAGTTAATTTGGATGCTTGTTTGACTAAAATGGCAGTGGCGGCAATGGCCCGGAGGCAGCTTGGCCATCCGGCCAACACATAGTCTAGTCTTTTACACAGATAGGTAACTGGCCTTTTCCATGGTCCTAGCGTCTAAATGAGGACTCCTTTTGCTATTCCTTGGGTTTCAGCAACGTGTAGCTGAAAAGGTTTGGACAGGTCTGGCCAGGCTAAGGCAGGAGTGCTCACAAGCGCCTGTTTTAGCGTTTTGAAAGCTTTGTGCCCAGTCTCAGTCCAGGTTAGAGCCCCCTCCTTTCCCCCTGTGCTAGTGTACAGGGGTTTGGCTATTTCTGCAAACCTGGGAATCCAGAGCTGGCAATATCCAACTGCTCCTAAGAACTCCCACACCTGCCTTTTTGTTTTTGGTTGTGGTATTTTTAGGATAGCTTCAATCCGATTAGAAGTCAGGGCTCTTCTTCCCCCTTCTAATTCATACCCTAAGTATATTGCTGAACTGGTGCAGAGTTGGGCCTTTTTGGCCGAGACCCGATAGCCCACATGAGCTAACTCCTATAACAAGTTTTCGGTTGCCTTTTTGTAGTCTGACAGGTTACTAGCTGCCAGTAGGAGGTCATCTACATATTGTAGGAGGGTTATCTCTGGATGCTTTTGTCTATAATGAGCCAGATCCTGGCTTAAGCCTTCATTGAACAGGGTGGGAGAATTTTTGAAACCCTGTGGCAGCCAAGTCCAGGTTAGTTGTCCAGAGAACCCCCCCTCTGGATCAGTCCACTCAAAAGCAAAGATGGGTTGACTTACTGCAGCCAGGGGAAGTGAGAAGAAGGCATCTTTTAAGTCCAAAATGGTGTAGACCTGCTGGCTGGGAGGTAACAGGCTCAAGAGCGTATATGGATTAGGCACAATAGGGTGAATGGTTTCAATTCTTTTATTTACCTCTCGGAGATCTTGCACCAGCTGGAAATCATCAGTCCCGTGTTTTTGAACCAGGAGAAGCCGGGTGTTCCATGCCGAATGGCAGGGGTCTAGAATACCTGCCTCCAGGAGTCTTTTAATATGGACTGCAATGCCTTTTTCAGTTTTAAAGCTTATTGGGTATTGTCGAACTCTGATTGGGGTGGCGGTGCTAGTTAGCTGGACAACAATGGGTGGGCCTGTGGGTGGCTAATCCTGGTAGGTTAGTTTCTGCCCATACTCCTGGTATTTTTTCTTTAAATTCCCGCAAATATGGGCTTGGGGCCAGCAGCGCCACCTCTGTAGTAAGTAAATACTCTTCTGATAAGGGACAAGTGAGAGGATTGCCGAGGGATTTGTATTAAAGGAGAGCTCAGCCAAATTGTTTTTGAAAGAGATGGTGGCTTGTAATTTTTGGAGAAGATCTCTTCCCAAGAGGGGTATGGACACTCTGGCATTACAAGAAATGAGTGGGTGACAGTTCCTGATCCTAGTCTTAGTCCATGGGTAAGACTTTGTTTTTCCCATTGCTCCCTGTATGGGGATTTTTTCCTTAGATATGGACCCTTCTGCTTGCTGGAGGACGGAGAAGGTAGCCCCAGTAACCACAAGAAATTTTATAGGTTTGCCCCCGATTCCTAATGTGACCTTGGGCTCCCGGGGGCTCAATGGAATGGAGCCCCAGCCCCATCAATCCGCCTCTTCAACTAGAATGGGAGCCGGTTTCAGTCCTTTTAGTCCTCTTTTAGGGCATTCATTTTTCCATTGTCCGTTCTCCTTGCAGTAGGCGCACTGATTCACACCTAGGCCCAAACTTTTTCCTTGGTCTCCCTTCCTTCTTTCAATGGTTCCCTGTCTACCTTTTTGTTTCTCCTGTTCAACCATTGTGGATACCAAAATTTTGGCTATTTTTTTTGGACTGCGTGGTCCCAGGGTCGTCTCTGTTATTAAAAGTTCTTTGGGCAATCTCTGCCAGTTTGGACAGCACTTTACCCTTAAATCCTTCTAATTTCTGTAATTTTTTTCTTATATCTGGGGCCAACTGGGTGACAAATTCTATATTTACGGCCTGCCTATTTTTGGGTGCCTCTGGATCTATAGGGGTATACAAGCGGTATGCCTCAAGGAGGTGCTCAAGGAAAGTGGCCAGAGATTCATCGGGCTTTTATATGGTTTCGCTTACCTGGGACAAGCTGGTCAGTTTCTTGGCCACTACTCGTATTCCCTGGAGCAGAGTCTGGCTATACGAATCAAGAGTCTCCTTACCTCTACCAGTATTGGGGTCCCATCCAGGACAGGTGGAGGGGAACATAGCCTCCAATCGGGTTAATTCAGAGGTTGGTTGTCCATCAGGTCCAAGAATTAACTTCCTCACTTCTCTCCTGACTTGGTCTCATTCCTCGGAGGTGAAGAGGGCCTGGAGGAGCTGTTGACAGTCATCCCAGGTGGGCTGGTGGGTAAAAAAGACAGTCTCCAAGAGGGAGATGAGCCCTTGGGGCTTTTCAGAGAAAGAGGAATTCTGGTTTTTCCAATTATACAGGTCACTAGAGGAAAAGGGGACATAGACCATGCAAAGTGGGCGGTCATCCCCCAGGGCAGGGCTAACCTGCCTTAAGGGTAATATTGGAGCTCTGGAAGAATCTGGTGATTGTGAACCAGAAGAAGAGTGGTATGCAGAGCCACTCCTGGTATGGGGGGGTGCTGAAGGTCACCTCCTGGCTATTAGAGGGACTAGCTGCCATTTCTTGGCCGTCCCTCCCTTCTGGTCTCAGATGGGGCAGAGGGGCTGTTGGCTATGGGGAAGGATCTGTCAAGAGTGGGTCCTCCGATGGTTCTGTCAATATTGGGATCCCGTTAATCTTTTCTTTTTGAGAGATTTTCATTATAAGGGCCATTTTGGCTCTGGGTGGTCTTTCTTTTTGGGGCTCCAGGCAGGGCCATAACCACTTAGGCTTTTCTGTTAAAATTTCAATCCAAATTAAAATATAGGGGATTTGGTCAGGGTGGCCTGGATTGCCAAAAATTACCCTTTGGACTTTATAAGCAATAGGCAGGTCTGTGATTCCCTCAGGAGGCCACCCAGAACCAAAAGTTGGTCATTCTCGTGAGCAGAATTTTTCTAAATTGAAGGTGTTTACAGGGGCTCCGTAGTCTCTGATCTTCTGCTGAAATTCCTGAAAATTTTTTAAAAAGCATTGGAGGGGAGTACAGATAGACGAGCTTGACTGACCCATAGCAACGACAACAAGAACAACACAAAATGCGACAAGACCAACACTTGAGAGAAGGGACAGACTAAACCAAGACACACAATACCCTATCTTCAAATGATTCCTAACCAGAAGTCCCAGGCAACGTCTTGCTCCAGGACCTGATCTCGGAAGTAGTGCTGCGTCCAGCCTCCCAGAGGTCCCCAACTGGATCCAATAACAAACCTATACTCACTGGTGAGATTTTCAGAAACAGATGACTCCACCAGATTTTTGTACAATTTGGAGGGTCCTGTAGCACCGGCCTGGTCCCTGGTCCTTACCTGGGGTGGAGGAACGTCTCTCTCAGGCCTCCCCCTAGGCCGGACCCTGATTCCGGGGGCGATTCCCAGGACCTGTGGTCACCAGATATCCCATTAGGGAAAATCTCTCTGGGGCCTCCAAATGTTGTGAGGCACATCAAAAGAGAGACACACAGTTTAAATTGCAAGCCAATTGGAAGTCTTTATTAGCTGGTCGGCGACTGCCTCAGAAATCTCTGAGAAGAGATTCATAGAGCAGCCCTGATAGATTCTCAGAGTTAGCTTATAAAGGCTAAAACCACATCCTGGTTCATAGCTGAGTGCAAGCAAGCTTGACCACAGAAGCAGAAAAATAGAAAAATGCTGTTAGCTCATGCCAAACTACATCCTGTGCTTTCCGTTTCCTACCCTTTGTTTTATTGTTTTGGTAAGTTGAGTCAGTTTTATCTCTTGGGGACTTTCTGCCCTAGTTGTTTTGGGGACTTGTTGTTGTGGTGGGGCCTGATTTGTAGTTCCTGTTTCCGAACCCCCCACATCTCTCAGTGACTGTCTGAAAATATTTCAAACTCCCCCTCATTTTTCAAGGACACTTTTGTTGGATATAGGATTCTTGGTTGGCAGTTTTTCTCTTTCACTGTCTTAAATATATCATACCATTGCTTTATCACCTCCATGGTTTCTGCTGAGGAATCCACTCATATTCTTATTGACCTTGTCTTATATGTGATGGATTTTTTTTTTTTTTTTTTTTTTTTT